>JBBPTU010001089.1:0-14781 GCA_038094295.1 Tylopilus aff. beelii | reverse complement strand
GCTTCAGTCCGTTCATCCGCCGAATCGCGGCTTCCTTTTCCGTCATGGCGGACTGGTTGCTAGTCTAGGTTGTTAAGGGATACTTCCACAGGTTGCCTACGTGAACCTGTCATTGGAGTCAATTTCGTCGACGTAGAGATCCTAGTTACGTGGTAGGCGAGGAAAAAGACGAGGAATGTGAAAAAAAAATCGATGCAAAACACGGTATGTTATTGAGGCAAGTCTTTTGGCGGTGTATTGTCACTAATGTGATCATAGAACGCGCAAAGACCATCGGGTTAGCCTCACATTGAACACAAAATCTTCGGGGTGAGCGCCGTTGCCTGGTGTGGATCATAGTTTACCGTTAGCGCACGCTATAACAAAAAGGGAATCATACCCATCGCGCAAACCCACATCAGATCAAATATCTAATGACACAAAGTGTACCATCCCATTACAGATGCCGACAATGTCCGCACTACCTTCTATTTTCTGTGTAACACGCAGGCTTGATCGTGACAGCCTCAAGTTCCACTGAACGGATCAGCATCCCCTGACCCACGATCATGCACCCCTTCTCGGATTCATGGGCAGTAGTATCAACAACCGATGCGGGTACTGACAACCAATGTCATTGCCTATTTCCAAATGAACCAACCCTCACGAACATACTCCCCGCCTGCCGGGCAAGGCACCACCAGAAATGCAATCCTGGACGACTGAAATAGGAAGGTACGTCAATTGACCAGTTAGCTCAAGCCGAAGCCGGGCAACGTGTCACGCGATGGGCCACGTCGATGAAGAATGTGAACGAGAGGAGTCAAGGGTAAGCGAACTGATGGCGGGTAGCAATGGAGTTATTTGTAACCGAGGAGGGTTGCCAATCACCACCATCCACGTGAAGACAAGTGCGCACTTGATCCGACATTGTCTGAGTGTTCCACGGCCCGCCCGCATCATTTTGTCGAGAAATCTCTTGATTAGGGGACATTTACTATACAGGCTTCGCTTCAAGTCGAGTAGGCCTTCGGCAAAAGCGCAATCAGAGAGATCAGAAGGGGCAACATCTTACTACTAGCTTTTCCAGCAGAAGCGAAAAACGACTCGGTAATTATTAGGAATAGTTAGGCAATAGCTGAAAGGAAACACATGGCTAACAGGCTTGTCTTCACTCGCTTCTGACGGGGACGGTGGTGACGCAACCCTCCTCCGTTACAAACAAAAAATTCAGAGCAATACACTGGCAGTACGATGAAGGTTCAAACAAACTTGACGAAGTCCAAGGAACAGGTGCGCCCAAGTAATAAGCGGTTTACTTTGCCTTTTGGACACTTCGAACGCTATTGCTTGGCATCAGCGTTCGTGTTCGCATTCAACCGCATTCAAACCGCTCACGGAACAGTGCAATTCCCCTCACCCTCGTCTAGTGCCACGACAATGGCTGGCGTTCCCTGATAACTATCGGACACGAGTCACACCGCATGGCAAGATCAATGCTCACATCAGGGAGGTTGCTCCTACATACCACGAATCCTCCCTTCATCTCGCCGGACGGTGTCCAGAAGTAAACCACCGTGCCTTTCTGATGTCCATGTCAACGACATTTTGGGGGTGGAGAGGAGCAGGGAGTCGTCTTACGGGGTATGGGTTCATAGCGGAACTAGCTTAAGCGGTAGGTGGTGGTTCAACAACGACGGGAGGAAAGGAAAGGATGATGATAATCCGTGGTGAGACGGCGACGTTTAAATCCCCTCGCCAATGGTCATGATAACCCCCATTGGCCCACCCCCCATCGGAAATCCACTTTTGGAAAGCTCAAAGACCTCATTTCAATATTCAATGTTTACGCATGGAAATGGACCGCACGGAAATATCGTGGCGCACCATTGCGGATGTGTTTGAAACGCTGAACAGGCGACAAACAGACGGGCGGACCTTGAGCAACTCGCCAAGCCTAGCGATCCCCGAGTCGGGCAACACCGAACGGTGTGCTTTGTTGTTCCATGATCGTGAACCTAGCTGTGAAACATGGTCCCCCAGGTTCGGACCAGTCATATGCCACGGATCGGACGATACTTATCTCGCACGAAAGATAAGAAGCAACAATGCAACAGGCTGTGTTTCTAAGCGACTCATGCTCCCCGCGTTACCGACGAACGTGGTGAATAAACACATAACGGGTTGAGAACTCCCAGTGATCCGTCACGCCGTCAGGCATGGCTAAACATGTTGGTCGCATCGACCCGATGCCATCTTAGCACCAGCTCCAGGTCTTTGAGCCAGCTTCACATGGAAAATAGGAGGATACGTACCTGCAGTCCCGTGGAGGACATCATCCCTAGTTCTCAAACTTGGACTTGTCACTGCCTGCGTGTCAGCGCACACTTGTCTGCGGGGAAAGGATTTCATAGAAGTACGAGTGACGCTAAATACAAACGTGTCGGACCACTTCGAGTTGGTACAAGTGAATGAGAGCTTGGGCAAAAACCCGCAGGGTTCTCGGCCCGAGGCTAAACCTGATCTGTGGATGGGAAGGTGAGCCATGAGGGCGGGTTGGGCAACTCATAGTTCAGCTTGAGCCATCCCAGGAAACGGGTAAAAGCCTCGAGCAGGCAAGCGGATCGGGGAGGCGACGAAAAACTGCGGAAAAGCTGGTCGTCAGCCTGAGCGGGCGAATGAGGTGGCGGCAGGAGGAAAAACACGCACGACCTCACTTGCTTACACCGCTCCCAGAAAATTCCAGAAAATTCGTTCTAGGAGTGCGCTTACGTAGGCCAAATCACCTTGCTTGTGCAAGGTGCAAATCGTTTACGGGTACAAATTCCTGGGATAAACCGTTTTCAAAGGTCTGAGAATAAGTAAGAGATGGAAAGTTGAGGTAATACTGAGGCCGATGCTCGCGCCACGCAGTTAGAACTCCGCATGTACCCTCGACACCTTGCACGCGCGGCCTGTTACTCAGCTACTCCAATTCATCACGTTGACATCGAACCTCTGACGATATATTCAACCTTCCCGTCATCCCTCCAGACCGCGTTGCATTATCTTCCCCGTGTTAGAGATTCAGCCCGCTGTAGGTACGTACGTCTTACCTCCTGTTACTGACTCGGACGTTCCTTATTTGGACACTATCATAGTTGTTCGCATGCGTCAGCCTGAGTCTCGTATCACTCGACTAGTGATAAGCTATGCTATTATACTTCTTTCTGCATCGTTTACTCACTTGGACTAGTTGCCTACGCTCCCTTAGCCTCGCGCGTTGCCGATCGTCATTCGGAAGCTTCATATCCAAGGCAATCAAAGTGCCGCCACTGGATGACTAGCACGTTCCAGACGCCGCGGGCGTCATCGTAATCCAGAGGACAAAGAGCACCCTGATAGAGAGCACGCTGACAGTAGTCTATAGTAGGTCCAGGCAGAGGTATTCTTCGGTCCAGCTCTATCTGTCTGCTCGCCTCAGTGTTACCGCCGTCGGCCACAGCTCGCCTCCCCCTTTTTGAACTTCAACCGATCCCATCAACTCGTCAGCTCATCGCTCACTGATCATCCTGGATCTTTCCGCTGTTTCCCTCCAGCTTTGGATACTCTAATGCATCAAGATCCAGAACAACCACCCGACTCTAGCAGGCAGGTGCCGCCGCCTCAACGACCCTCCCCGCTACCTGTTTTCGAGTGTGATCGCTTGTTGGCTGCCTCTGCCAGTTGTTTTCGAGCGCGATCGCTTATTGGCCTCCACCGCCACCCGTTCTCGAGCACGACTGCTCTCCCCCACCTCACCCGTTTTCGAGCGTAATCACTCGTTTGCCACTTCTGCCAGCCGTTCCTGAGCGCGACAGCTCATTCAACAGTCCCTCCAGCCCGTTTTCGAGTGATTCGTCTTCCCCGCCGTCTGTTCTCTAGCACGACCACCTGTTTACCTCCCCTTGCCATCTGTTTTCGAGTGCAACTGCTCGTTCCCCACCTCCACCACCTTTTTTCAGGCACAACCGCTCGCTTGCCCGCCCCTGCCACCTGTTTTCGAGTACCTTTTTTTCCGTGGAGTCAAATAATATAATTCATTTGATCAAATATCCCTGGACCGGTAGGGGACAGGTTTCCAGACCAGGTATATGTCAAATGGCAGAAATTCGACACTCGTGGGAACGACGCTACATCCTTGCTCTACGTCACGGTCATCTGTCTGATGCGCCTTGTCTGTCGGGCAAGTTCAAATTTCTTACTTTCGTTTCCTTACTCTTGTCGTAGTGCAGATTTGAATTGTACCGCTCTCAGGCTGAATGGGAGCGAGACCTCAGGTCCAGGGATGCCCAGAGGGCCGTGTTATATATAAGTACAGGCGTTTCTAAGGAATTAAAAAATAGTTTGCAAGTAGAGGGATGTTAGCTTGTGCCTGCTTGCTTGTGTGAGTAAAGTATCTTATCACTGGGCAGGGGGATACCTGGTCCGGTACCATACTTTGCACGTTTGGTCTCCGCCTGGATAGCATCCCATGCCGGCAAGATCATAGCGGAATTTGCCACCGTTCGTCCCGTTCCAATCTCGCCGGACTTTCCAATTGTCACATATGTTCGATGATGGCATGAGAGTCAAATTTCAACTGAACTGCCACTCGGAATTAACCTACGACCGGCATCATCACGGGTAACGGCAGCATGGTACAGTATGTAGTAACACACCTTGTTCCGATTATCTTACTATGTGTAAATCGCTGATGGTTCATCAGTTTTTCCTCGAAGCGTTACATACAGCACACAGTGGAGTTAGCGTGCTGTACCACCGACTCCAAATCGGAGGCGGGGCTCACAATTGAATTCGGGCCATATGCATGTTGTTCAACCTTGCTTGTTTTGCCGTCCTCTCCCCCTTGATGTTCATTGCCGTTGTTTGAAGCTCAAGCCTTCATCGATCATGTCTCTGCCAGCCCCATTATAATGTATTTCCGCGACTCGGACACTGTCGAAGCTTATGACATGGAGCGTGGAAGAAAAATATGAAGAATATGGATTTGTAAAGGAAAAAAAAAAAAAGAACGTGAAGAACGGTCGATTGTTCGATGTGATCCCTTTTCGTTATCGGCTATCGCTATCCGTGATCAGATCGCACTAATCGTTCGTATACGAAGTTGGGGAAATTCCACTTTTTGGACGTAAAGCCGGCTAGGCACAGGGCAGTGTAAGCTTGAATGCATACACAACGAACGGCATGGTCTAAAGAAGTGTCAACCGAACGAACGAGGCAAAGTGAAAAAATGGAGTAAAGTGCCTGACTTAGCGGATCGTCGAATAAGATCCAGAATGGATCCTCGGCAGTGCAGCGGTGCTGAGTCGGAGGCCATAATGCGGCGGCGTTCGTAGGTCAGTTTACGTGACTTTCCAGAACGCTCAAGTTTGGATTCAGCTGGACGGCGATAAAACGAGCGACAAGCTCTGAGCATCCTCTCAGGTCCGATATTATCAATCCCGATAAGTGCACTATGTTAGTTGCACCACCTGTGTGATCCACGGCAGTGACCTACTGGAAGATCGACCTTAGATGTCCCTCAAATATATAAGGAATAAAATCTACCCTCTTTTGAATTCAGGGATTGGTTGTTAAGACGAGGAAGCTTTGTTTGCTCCTGGGACCCATGTGCGAAAATTAGGAAACATTGTTCCTCGTTTTGATGATGATCGGCATCTTACCTGCCGACGAGAGCTTGTCGCGTACATATCTGAAACACCGTCTTGTCTGTCAAGATAGAATGCTATTTTTGAAATCGTACAGCCGAGGTGGGGCTATCACCTTGCCCAATACTTGAGGTCCCAAAGGGACCCGGTACACGCTGACACTCACGGGCTCTGGCCGCAAATGATCTGGGCCATGACGCATGTCAACGTGTGTGGTCGTACACGGACCTAGCCCTAGCCTGGAGCTAAGTGAGCGGACCTTTATCAATGGATCTTGTGATCACATTCATACCACACGAAGCGAACTTACCTGAGCTCGGCGTTCAGACCAAACCCGACGAGATATTAGCGTGAGCGCACTGGCCGTACATAGATCCGTATGATTATTCCAATTACAGCAATGTCCCTCTCGCTTCGGCTGTGTTTCAGGCTCTGGAACCAAGATTTTGGCGCGTGGACAAGTGTTACAAGGCACGTTTAAGCTTGAACCAAATTTAGTTCTGGGAAACTGCGAGATAAGATGTTTGGAAGAGAACCGGACCTGTGCGAGAAGGCAGAAAAGGGTTGAAAATCGGAAGATCAAGATCCGGACATGCGGAACGGCGAGAGTGCGAGGCGAGTCGAAGCTTGAACCTGAAACAACTACCGAGAACTCAACAGGTTACCAAGATGACGGTCAAAAAAAGTCTGACATTGGGCGCAGTGACGCAGGGACATTCTGAGAATGAGGGACGAACCTAATAAGAGCTAGCAGGATGCTGAGTGCCCGAATCATGATCTTGTCCAACTGCAATGTGCCGGGCGACTGTGTGGTTGACAGCAAACATGCTATGTAGTAACGCTACAAAGATGAATAGCCACGGGCGCCTTCGTTACGCGTAGCACGCTGTGTGATGAGGAATCGTAGGGTTTTCCAAGCCTTTGCCCTGGGTGTTCTGCGTCCCAATCAAATACCACAAGAAAAATTAATGACTGGAATTGGCGGGTGCGTCTGCGGCCTCGCCAAGAATATGCCAACTGCACTAGTACCTTGGGCACTTTTTCATGGTACTCCGAAACAAGAGCATACGCGCCCACGCTTGCTGTGCCGTCAAAGTTGCACGGACAGCGTGGGAGGAACAAGCCACCGAACCGTATCAACCGGTTATAGAAAAAACCGTACTGGATGAGGGCGTTCTGGCCTTATCGGATGACGATCACCTGTCCAGTCCATTTGATGGTTCTTGATCTACTTCGCCGTTGTCTGTGTGGTCACTATGATGGGATACGTGGAAATAGTCAGTTCTGGTCGTAGAGAAGTGCGGACGAGCAAAACGCTGTCAGGAAGGGTAATCCTGAACGACCTTCTGTACGACGTACCGCAAACCACGGACGTCGGACGGATCTCGTGGGAATTAACGTTTTTGATGAAAATTTCTCGCAACATTGTGTAAGTCATTCGAGTCGGTTTTTTTACGACTTCGAGCAACTGCCAAAGCTGGCGGCACTACCCGTTCCTGCGACTGGATCCTATGGCGAGGACATCAGATAAGCAAGTGGCAGTGAACGTTATTAGACGTTCAAATTACGGAACCCTGAATACGACTACGTCACGGTTGTGGTGAGTTGAAACAAACCTAATTCCAGGGTGAAAGGGAGTCACAGAACAAGTGGGCGCCTCGGCGGTCCAGGCAATTACTGAACTCGGCATACTGCCCAAGGAATGTCCACTTGTGTCGTTGTCCTCTCCTTCTCAACACCGATATCTCATTCCATATTTAGATCGGTAGTTTCGATCAGCAGGAAAACCGAGTTCGATAATCGTAAGCGCTTGGGCCCTCAACCGTGATGTACTACCGTCACAGGACGTTAGTATTAATGCAACTTACGACAGGTCACGTATTGCCATATGAACGACTCAGAGATCCTAGCTACCGTGGGATAAAGAAAAAATCGATGCGAAACAAGGTCTGTTGTTTGAGGCAAGCCTTTTCGTGGCATGTCACCACCAATGTGATCATAGACCGCCAGACCAACTTGAACACAATATCTTCGGAACGAGTGCCATTGCCTAGTGCGGATCATAGTTTACCATTGGCATACGTTGTAGCGAGAGGGGAATCGTGGTCGTCACGCAAACCCACATCCAGATCAAAGATCCAATTACACCAAACGTACCGTCGTATCACAGATGACTTGACAATTTCCACGCTACCTTACATTTTTCGTGTAACACGCGGCCTCAGGGTCTATCAGACGATCAGCATCCCCTCTACTCGACGTTTCAGGCTTAGACCACCAAGTATCCGTTTCAACGCGCTTACGTGGAATCACTCTTAGTTTAGCCACACTGTGGATTCCACGCTAAATGTTCCCCTCCGTCTTCTGCGACGGGATCACCATGGTTACTTGATGAACGTTCGCTATCATGTCCTATCCGGCACAGATAGCGCCTCGCGCTTCGTTAGAGTCACCGCCGCGGATCATCCGGGTCCTCGGTTCGAACTCGGAGACCGACCATTAAAAAAACCGGACGAAGCAGGTTCAGTTACCACGACCGTGACCATGTGCCCTTCCTTGGATCTATGGACAGTAGTATCAACAACTGCTGGGGGTACTGGTGACCCGTGTCATTGACAATTTCCGAGTGCATCAACCCCCACGAACATACTGCCCGCTAGCCATGCAAGGCATCGCCGGAAATAAGATCCTGGACGAATGAAATAGGAAAGTACGTTAACGAGCTCAAGCCGAGGCCAGGAAAACTGTCGCCCAATGGGCCATGTCAAAGAAGAATGCGAACTAGAGGAGTCAGGTAAGCGGACTGATGGCGATTAGCAAAGGAATTGTTCGTAACGGAGGAGGGTTGCATCACCGCCGTCCCCGCCAGAAGCGAGTGAAGACAAGTGCGCACTTGATCCGGCGTTATCGAGTATTCCACGGCCCGCCCGCATCATTCCATCGAGATATATCCCCTGATTGAGAGATGTGATTGAGAGATGTTTACTGTATAGGGTCAGAAGTAGCAACGTCTTACTACAAACTCTTCAGGCAGCAACAGGAAACGACACGGTGATTATTAGGAATAATTAGGTCACAGCTGAAGGAAACAAATAGCTAATGGGCTTATCATCACTCGCTTCTGATGGCGGTGATGCAACCCTCATCCGTTACAAACAATTCAGATCGACACAGTACGATGAGTGATAGATAGAAGGTTCAAACAAACTTGACGAAGTCCAGAGAATAGATGCGCCCAAGCAATGAGCGGTTTACTACTTTGCTTTGTGGACACTTCGAACGCTATTGCTTGATGTCAGCGTTCGTATTCGCACTCGACAGCGTTCAAACTGCTCACGGAACAGTGCAATTCCCTTCGCCCTCGTCTAGTGACACGACGACGGCTGGCGTTCCCTTAGACTATCAGACACGGGCCACACCGCATGCCAAGACCAACGCTCACATCGGGGAGATTGCTCCTGCATACTACGAACCCCCCCTTCATCTCGCCGGACTGTGTCCAGAAGTAAACCGCCGTGCCTTTCTGATGTCTATGTCAACGACGTTCTGAGGGCACGGAAGAGCAAGGTCTCGTCTTACGGGGTATGGGTTCATGGTTGAACTAGCGTGAGCAATTGGTGATGATTCAACGACGAGAGGAAAGAGAGGATGCTGGTGGTCCATGGTGAGACGGTGAGCATTTTATACCCTGCCGATGGACAAGATAACCCCACCCCATTGCCCCACCCCCCACCGAAAATCTGCATTTGGAAAACTTGAGGCGGTCGAGGATCTCGTTTTGAAACTCAATGTTTTACGGCAATGACGTGAACGCACTGCCCGAAAACGTGGTAGCGCACCATCGCGGATGTGTTTGAAACGCGGAACAGATGGGCCGCAAGGAGATGGGCAGAAACAACTTGACAAGCCTAGCGGTCCCCGGGCAATACCGAGCGGTGTACTCAGTTGTTCCGTGATCCCGAAGCTCACTGTGAACCCTCCTGGGTTCGGACTCAGTATATATGTCATGAAGTGGACAAATACTTATCTCGGACGGAAAGATAACGACGTGACGGGCTGTGTTCGGATGCGCCCCATGTTGCCCGCGTTGGCAACCGGACGAACGTGGTGAATAAATACTGGCACATAACCAGGGGAGAACTCCCATCGATATCATTTTGTCCCGCCGCCCGACATGATTAAACGCATTGGTCACGTCAACCTGATGCTGTCTTAGCACCTGCTCCAAATCTTTGAGCCGGCTTTACGGGAAAGGGGAGGATACGTACCTGTTGCCCTGCGGACTTCCAGTTCTCGAACTTGAACCGGTGATAACGCCGGAACTTTAACGAACTCGGAATGTAATTACATACTAATGAATCCACGTCGTACATGATTCCACGAGACTAAAGTACGGAAAAGAATGGACGCAGTAACACAGGTAACTCGCACCAGGTCAGCTTAGTTCGTCCGCCGTAGTCGGTAATACTATGTAAGTAGTTCGCATCGCAGTTGTAACGAAAGCGTCAGTTTGAACGGGACAATTACAACCGTCTGTGCGGTAGAAAACAGTAATAGCACAACGATCAAAAGGCAAGAGCGCACGAACGAGCACGGGTCTCATTAAACGCGTCTCTGCAAGTACCGTGCACGAGCCCGCTCCATCGATTCGCGGAGCTCGGGGCTCTGCCACGCGCTCTCGTCCTCTATCAAACTCGACGCGATCGGTGGACACGCGTCAGATTCGGCCGACGCCCCACGCGTGATGCGCTGCGGTGTACTCGGCGTCGCGAGTCCTCTATGTGCCGATCGGCCCGGCGAGCGGTGAACTGAATCTGATTCAAACTGGCGTTTCCGTGGAGATGCGCTGCGAGGCGGTGACATCGGATAAGGGGAGTAGGAGGGCGGAAGGGGGATATCGCGGGGTTTGTGAGATCTCCTGGGCGATCGGATGGAGCCATGACGGGAAATGGACGGGTAGGAGACCGTCGGAATGTGTTGGTCATCTCGCTCTTCTTCCCATGCGCCGGAACCATCATCGACCTCGTCCTCTTTGGCATCGCTCATTACCACGATCTCACGGCCGAGGGCTTTCTGGCCTTCTTGGATGAGGCGGGTGAGACGATCGCCTATCCAGTCCATTTGATCACCTTCAGGTTCTTGATCGGCTTCGCCGTAGTCCGCGTGGTGGGACACGTGGACATAATCAGGCTCTGATCGTGGAGAGGTGGGAACGGGCGACATGCTACGGGGAGGGGTAACAGGTTGTAACGCTGAACGGGATTTGCGGTGACGACGGCCAGCAGTGCGTCGCACAGAGGACGGGCCCGGACGGGTCTTGCGCGCCTTGAGTGATGGCTGAGCTTCGATCTGATTAGCCTACACGACATGAGATCAAATTAATGACGATAGAGAAGAGCATACTGGTTCAGGCACGTCAGGAACCCAATCACCGCGTTGATAAGGGGGAGGAGGAGGGAGTGAATCGGGTTGTCTACCCCGGTCCCGCCAGCTAAGGCACGGTTGAGCAACCAGAAGAGGGTGGCGAATCCAAGCAACAACGCACAGTCGATATACAGTGAGGCCGACTGCGGTACCGATTAGGGCAGCGCTCAGCGCTGTGGAGACGATCGAACCAGCGAGGGTGCGGCGCCGCTTTGCGGGAGGTAATTCTACATGGATGACAATGTGTAAGTTGCAGGTAACGAATAGCATGAACGAACGAGATGAGAGTGGGATGGAGAGAAAATGGTTCGTTTCCTTTTAAAATGGTGCTAATGGTGGCGCCCGGCTGTCGTGCACGTGGAATGTGAAGGGCGATTACATACACAGGGAGAGAGGGCAGGGATATGGATTATGGGCGCAAGACGGGAAGAAGACATACCTGCGATCATTTCTTCTATCTCCTGTTCGGGTTCACGGAGGGGCAGGTCCATGTACTTTGCAGGTGTGTCCAGATAGCCCGTGGTAGGTGCTACGAAGGTGACAGCGTGGCTCGGTTCTGGTTCAGACGGAATCCAACCTCTCTTGCGGGCGAGTGGAGCGGGAGGAGGGAGGGAATTTATGGGGGGAAACCGAGGGGGCGGAAGAGAGGCTATCTGGCGCGATATGGTACCGCCTTGGACCCGGGAACTCTGGGCCTGAGCTGGACCGGGTCTGGCCAAAAAAGGGTTGTGCAGGCCGGGGATGTGGAGCGTAAAAGTAAACGGAAACTGCATCATTCTCGTAACTTGTTCGTGAAGAGGAGAAGGAAAGAAAGACAAGGGAATATGACGGTGTGATATATCATTCAACATGCGACTCGACCATAGCAGTCGTGGGAAAGCACAGCCACTTTCACGACAACAGTCGACCGGGACAAAACATTCCGGATAGGCACCAAAATCAGGGGATTACATTCGAGCGAACCGAACATGGACGCGCTCGCGTTATATCGTGTATAAATAATGCTCGGTAAAATCATTGAGCGGATCCTGAGACGCCTCTGTCCATCAAAGACGACCCTTGCAGATCATAGTCCGACGCTCGCAGTTCAACAACAACCGCGAAGCTCCTACCATCTCCACACGCACAAATGGGTCTAGAAAGCCGCGACCCTCGTGCGCGCCCCGTACATCGACGGGTAAATATGTGCCGTCAAAGAGATGTCGATCCGCCACCGTCATTCGCGCGACCATCGGCGGAGGCGCAGTCGAAACGCGTTCTTGGACGCCCTCGAGTTTGCGTCTAAATAAGCTTCGTAGAACCCTGCGATGAACTCTTCAGCCTTGAATCCGAACCGGTTATACAGCAACTGGGGTGACATCAGTAAAACGCTGAAAGGAACAAGCGCCGAGACGACGCACCATCGCCGGATTGTTCACAGAAACGTGAAGCGTAATATCCCGATGCGGATGGAACGCGATCAGGTGATACAACATCGTCCTGAAATAATGGACGTCAGTCCGAGCCGTTCGCATCGAAGAAAAGGCTACATACGTTGCTATTTGGGCATTCTCCCAACCAGCTCTGACAGCAAGGTACGTAATGTACGTTTCTTGGGGAGAGCTCAAAAACGCAGCACCGACGACGAGATGGCCATACAAAGCGATCACAGTACACCGCTCAGGTGCGTAATTTAATGCATCGCTGACTGGCGTGGAAACCGCGATAAGCATGGCAAAACTATGGAAAAGGATACTAACCGTCGATGCCATCCCAAAACGCCCGTCCCAGTAGGTCGTGTACCTGACGTAGGTGAGATGGTTGGAGGGAAACGTAGGTGATGGGAGTATGCGGCCTAGTGGGCTGTTCCCTCTCTGGACTTCAAAATAACGAAATCAGCACAGCGATGCACGCGTGCAAGTAGCTCGACTGACTGAGCAAGCGCATAATGTGCATAGATGTCGCTCATGAGGAGCACCCACGGAGGACGTGACTCCCAGTCCAGCGCGATCAACCCAGGTGTCTTCTGCGGTGTGTACCCATAGATGCGCACTGCAAATGAGTGCTCGTACTGGGTGGTTTGGATCGCTCGCAGGCCATCGAACACCGCAAGTGGAATTGGCGTAGATGGTGGCACATCCAGCGGAGTCAGTGTCGTAACCGTAGCTATATCTGCAGATGATTTCTTTATACCAGCTCGCACTCTCTCCTGTCGACGATCGATTGGCATCAATGGACTCATTCTCCAGCATACGGCTGTACATACCTGTTGTACCTGTAACTTGCGTAGTACGATCCATTCTGAAGGAGACACTATACGCCAAGCCGTGCGTTGTTTCCCCAATGCTACGATCCTCGCGACCTCGAAACGAGAGAGTGGACGGACGAGTTCGCGCGAGCCTTCTCTGTCGCCTGCGCTCTTGTTGTCTTCCTGATTAACAAGACCGGATAAGCGCCACACAAAACAAATTTGCAGGAGGAAACGTACCGGGAGCGTGACATCAGAGGACTGGGCCCACAGAACCTGCCGCGCCTCCAAATACTCTGGAAGGAGCCCCTCCATTGTCGACTCGAACCCACCGTGTTCATCCTCTGTCGCATGCGGCGCGAGAACGATCAGATCTTGTCGCAATGTGTCGATACACGCGGAAAGGGACGTCAAAGTGCTGGTGACGCGGCCTCCAGCGGCGGCTTTCCCGACGTTGGCTTTGCGACGCTTGGCACGGCGAGGTTTGGACTGTGAATACCGTGAGCGGGACGATATGGTGGAACTGCAAGTACGAGATACCTCGGTGTACGTGTCGTCTTCGTCGTCATCGGACGGGGACCATGCGGGCATCGTCAGAGAAATGACGTTGCGCGTGATATCTTTGCTTCCTATTTGGGTTCAAATAGCCCCTGAGTTTCAGACTGGCCTTTGTTCAGCTACAGTGTCCACATCCACTTCTCGTCCGAAGAGATGCGCACCCGAGAGCGACTCGCCGAGGTTCGAATGTCCTCGAGATGTTGGCCAATTTATTTATGCTAGTAATAACGCTTCAGCCCGTACAACTACTCGTATGACACGATGACGGCATCGACCTGTTGATCTGACCCGAACGCTCAAATGCCGGGACAGTCATCTGAGGAGCGCAGACAAGTGTCCAGGCATTTGCACCTCCGGGCCCATCGAAATTGCCCAGGTGTGGCACCTCGTCGGTCCCAGTGAATCTCTGCAGTATCATCGACAACCGGCACTTGCTTGCGCAGGACTGACCCGCCTTCGGAGAAAAGGGACGAAAAGCGAAACAATGTAGGATATAAACTTTTTGCCCTTATATACCCCTCGCCGAGGCCGTATTGACGATTATTTAGGTGAGACATCGCATGTCAGACCTCGATCATTGTCCCTTGTCAATTACCAACCTAGTTCAATAGGATGCGCGTCCTAATGATGGCATGCACTCGATCTTTTGGCTTTCACATTTAAAGTAATTCTACTGTAGCCTCGCCATGAGCCGACTACTCCTGCGCTGCCCCCCTGGAGAATATGATTCGTTGACGGACACCGTGATGACGGAGGATGTCAAATGACACTATCGAGAGATGTGGGTTGATCAGGATTTCAACATTGCAGACCATGAGGGACGAATCGTCCCCCAAGCCAGATATTTAGTGACAGACAGAGAATTCAAAAACAAGGAAACAAGTTGTTGTATAGTACGATCATGCGTCAAGTCCGTTTGTTAAA
>JBBPTU010001088.1:0-14782 GCA_038094295.1 Tylopilus aff. beelii | reverse complement strand
AGTAGAAGTTGCCACTGCCTCCCACAGTCCGCAGTATGTCTTCTCTCTTATTGCCCCATCTCCGCTCACATCGCCTTCGGATGGAGCTTGTAGTTAGTACTTTCCTGGACGTTCCATCTCCCCCTGCCAATTCTTCTCACATTGGTAGTAGTTTCCCATCCCCTTCATAGTTACGTATAAAAACGCCACTATCAGCACTCATGTACTTTAGTTAGATCTACACAATCCATAGCGTAACTTACTCACGCCGCTCAAGTGAGCGAGACCCTCAACCTGGCTTGAAATCACCATACTTGTGTCCTCGTTGCCCTCACCTTCACCTATTCCCTTCGGATCTTCGTGCAAGCTCTCACCCTCATAATCAGCAAAGTAGTAGGCCGCTATCGCGTTAACATAGAGGGCAGCATGGGGGAGATTGTTACCATGATAGGCCACTCCATGGTGGGCATGGGTTGGGTCCCATCCGGCATCTGCTTCAGTGGAGGAGAGTTCAGAGGAAGGAGCATCCAAGCTCAGGACAGAGATGTCCCACAGAGTGGAGATGAAGGAGAGTGTTATGGGCTGGGCAGAGATCGACGTGCGATACGCTGAGCTGCATCGCACCATTGATCATGCTACTGAGGTGTTCATTGCAGCAGGACTTCTCAGTGCCTTGGACAGGGACTTGTATCTCGTATATCCCATGGGGGACTCAAGCGTGGTGAGCGTGGGAAGCCCAACCACAGAGTAGCTGGGTACCTATTTCTTTTCACACCGCCTTTCTTCTTCCATCTTGGTCCAATCTTATCCTGTACACCACCATATGGACCTTGTAGAAGTATCACACTGCCCCATGTAGTCCACAGTATGCCTTCCCCTTATCACTTCATTTCTGCTCACATTGCCTTCGGGTGGAGCTTGCAATATCTGACCTTCTATGGACATTTCCCTCCTCCTGCTATATCTCTTACTATAGCAGTAGTTTCCCATCCCCTTCATAGTTACGTATAAAAGCGCCTCCATCAGCGCTCATGTACCCTAGTTAGATCTACACAATCCACAGTGTAACTTACTCACACCGCTCAAGTGAGCGAGACCCTTGCCCTGGCTCGTAATCGCCATACTGGTGTCATCATTGCCCTGACCTTCACATATTCCTTATGGATCTTCTTGCAAACTCTCCTTGTCTTGATTGGTGAAATAGTAGCATGCTATTGCATTAACAAAAGATCTAACTCTTCCCCCAGCTCCAACTAACACATTCAGAGCCCTACCCACTTCATCACAACCTCCTACTGGGTACCAGAGAGTTCCGACTCCAACACCCCTCCACCCCCACCTTCTCGAAGACCACCCTCGCACTTGGCAGTTCCTCCTCACCCATCTTTGTCATGTCGCATTCAGGATAGACGTGCGCCTCTATCAGGTGAAACTCCTCAGGCCCCCATCACACACCTCCCAGTAGGCCCAGAACATTGGAGAGCCCACAGCACCTCTCGAAGCTCCCCACACCCCCTGTTGCTCAAAGCTTGGAGAACTCAACCCACCCCCAGTAGCTCCCCCCTCCACTCCCATCAACCGACCCCACACTCCTTATCCCTGAATGACAAAGAAGTTTCTATTCACGTGGATATGGAACCTTTATTGGAACTGCCAAAGGAATCTTACGTACCAACCGATGAAGAGTGATTCAACCTTTTTGGACCAGATCTGGACCTTGACACCAATCCCAGTGCCCCCTCCCAAAACCCCATCATTGCCGCCCTATGAGATGCTCTACAAGACCCCAGGAGCTACACCAGAATGGCAGATGTAGGAGACGACCATGATGCAGCCAGAACATCCTTTAAAGAGAACAAAGTGGCTCTACCAGATTCCTTTTCTGGTAACACCAAGGATACTCACAGATGGATGTCACAGATGCAAGCCTACTTCTTGGTCAATCCTGCCATTTTCAGCACTAAGGATGCCCTGAATGAGCAACAACAGGTTATCACGCTCCTCAACTGTATGAACAAGGGATGAGGAATGGCCTTTGCCAAAAGCTGGTATGATTGGATCCAGGATCCAGCTGTGAAGGAAGAAGATCTCACCTTTGACAAGGTATCAAAAGACTTCTTGGCACTTTTCTCTCCGCTCTCCATCAAACAGGAAGCAAGAAATGCCCTGGACACCATAAGCATGAATGACTTCTGAGGAGATTTCCAGGAGTTCAGGACTGCCTTTGAACTTGACTTAGCCAGGTCCCAAATGGATGACCAGGATGATATCAAGAGGATCCTCAGGGGAGCAGTATCCCTGGAGCTAGCACAAAAAATGTCAGGAGTAAATGAGGAATCAAAGATGGCCAGAGAGTAGCTAGATAAGGCAGGGGAATTCTATGACAGAGACCTCCAATACAAACATGACAGAAGACACAAGGGAGGACATTCATCTTACCACCGACCTCAGGAGAATCACAGAAAACGAGACCCAGATGCCATGGACGTAGACGCCATCCACCTTACCCCTGATGAACACACAGAATGCTTCACCAAAGGACTATGCTTCATCTGCAGGAAGAAGGGGTGCTCCACTAAAAACCATAAGAAAGGAAAGGCCCCCTGGAAGGAAAGGAACAGGAACCCCCCTTGTCAGGACGTAAGGGCCATGGCAGTTGCCAATACCCCACTTGTGCAATTTGCGAAGAAGTACAAGGTCTTGGAAAAAGCCACCCTAGAAACCTTGCAGATCTGCTATTCAAGGCCATTGAATGACTCTGATGAAGAAGAACTTTCTGATGAAGAAACTGCCATTAATAGACTAACCCTGGAGGAGGGCTTTTAGAAGGGAAGGAAGGATCAGCGTCTTTGCTTCCCAGAGTCACACCTGTATTTGTAACTGATAAGAAGTCCTAGTCAATGCATATCCCCCTCTCACTGTATACTGGAACAACAGGACAAATCACTGAAAGAAAAGCTCTCATTGATAGCAGAGCTACCAGATGCTTTATAGACCATCAACTCATCGCCCACATGAAATGGCAGAAGAAACACCTTACCAGACCAGTAAAGGCAAGCAACGTAGACAGGACCATAAACCAGAACGGGTTAATCAGGTTTTCCATCACCCTCCAAATATGGATAGGAGACTAGGAATGTCTGCAGACCTTCCTTGTCATCAACTGTGGAAAAGAAGACGTCATCCTGGGGTTACCATGGTTACAAGAACAAAACCCAATCATCAACTGGGCAACCAGGAAAGTCCTGCTCATTTCCCCCCCAAAATTACGACATGATTCTCCAAAAGCAGTAATGCAACAATACCTGGTCAGGTACCTAGGGATGGATCCAGACACTAGAATCATGAAGTGGTGGAAGAAGAAGCTAGACCATGAGGCCACCAGGGCTTATCCCCTGTGAAAAACTACCATCTTGACGAAGATCACTGCAGATAATGTCAAAGCAAAAGTCATGCTACTGGAAGAATATGAGGAATATGAAGGGGTTTTCCAGTATCCACCATGTGGGGAACTACCCCCAACGAGGGAATTTGACCATGCAATCGACCTATCCCCAGATTTCGTCCCAAGGTGAGCAAAAGCCTACCCCCTAAATCTGGAAGAACAAAAGGCATGCCATGATTTCATGGATGAACATCTGAAAAGTGGGAAGATCACTATGTTGATGTCCCTGCAAGCTTCCCCCTTTTTCTTCATCCCCAAGAAAGATGGAAAGCTATGCCCATGTCAGGACTACCAGCATCTGAATGCCAGAACCATTAAGAATGCCTACCCCCTTCCCCTAATCTCAGATCTTGTTGACAAACTAAAAGCATCCTCCATCTTCACTAAAATGGATGTTCAATGGGGATACAACAACACCCAAATCAAGCTGAACAACTGGTGGAAGGCAGCATTCAGTACCCCATTTGGGTTATTTGAATCCACGGTCATGTTCTTTGGCCTTTGTAATTCCCCGGCAACATTTCAGGCCCTGATGGACAGCATCTTTGGGGATCTCATCACTGAAGGATGGCTGGTGATCTATATGGATGATCTTCTTATCCATTCAGCTGACCAGGAAACCAATGACCAACAAACCAAACAAGTCCTGAAACGCCTCCAGGAACACAAGCTGTACCTTAAACTGGACAAGTGCAGCTTTAATGTCCCTGAAGTAGGATACCTGGGGATGATAGTTCAAAAGGGAGTGGTTCTCATGGACCCAGTCAAACTCACCATGATCCAGGATTGGCAACCCCCCTCCTTGGTCAAAGCAGTGTGATCCTTCATAGGATTTTGCAACTTCTATTGAAAGTTCATACCAGGCTTTTTGGACATTGTCCACCTGCTCCACTCCCTGACCAAGAAGGGAGCTCCATGGGAATGGACCCCCACCCACCAAAGTGCCTTCCTCACCCTGAAGGAGGAGTTTATAAAAGCACCGGTCCTCCGTTACCCAGATACAGCCAAACAGTTTACAGTCATGACCAATGCCTCCCTCATTGCCACAGGGGGTGTCCTGATGCAACACAATGCTGCCAGGGATCTCCACCCCTGCACCTACTTCTCAAAGACGTTTGGGTTGGCTGAGTGAAATTACAACATCTATGACTGGGAAATGCTTGCCGTCATCCTTGCACTCCACAAATGGCACCATTACCTCACTGGAACTGTTCATCCAGTGACGATCCTTATGGACCACCAGAACCTCACATACTTCAAGCACCCCCAGGATCTCTCTCACTGCCAGGCCAGGTTACAAGTGTTTCTCCAGGACTTCGATCTAGTCTGGAGGGCCCTCCTGGGCACCACCATGGGCCCTGTGGACACCCTCTCCTGGCAGCACAACATAGATACTTCTTGGGACAACTGCCACGTTATATTCCTGCCTCCTGAGGCCTTTGTCCGCATGATTGATGTGGCTATTGCTGACAAGATCGCATCCTCCATGTCCACAGACCCATTGGTCCTCCATGTCCTCCAAGCCCTGCGTGACAACTCCCCCATCCTCCCTTGCTCCCACCATGACGACTGCACATTTGCTGAGGGCTCCCATGTTCACAACTTCGTCACTGGCTGTGCTGTCTGCCAAGCCTCAAAGGTTAACACCCACCTGATGACCCCTGGGCTCTCCCCCATCCCCTCTCTGGTGACCTGCCCGTTTCAACAGATCTCTATGGATCTATCACCAACCTTCCCCCGTCCCACGGCCACGATTCTGTTTTGGTCATGGTCAACCAGGGCCTTACAAAGGGGGTGATTTTTTGCCCATGTTCCAAGACAATTAGTGCCAAGGGGGTGGCTGACCTGTTTTTCTGCTTTGTCTTCCCACGCTTCAGCCTCCACGATAAATGCATCTCCAATTGAGGCCCCCCATTCGCTTCGGCCTTTGCCAAAGAACTAGCGAGATTACTCCACTATGACATAGCCCTCTCCACCACATATCACCCCCAGACAGATGGGGAAATGGAACAGGTAAATCAAGAACTTGAAACCTACTTACACATATTTTGTGGAAACAAACCCGAGGAATGGGCCTCGATGCTTCCCTGAGCCGAATTTTTGCACAACTTGGCCACCCACTCCGCCATGAATGTCACCCCATACTGTCGCCCCATACTCCCTCATGATGGGGTACAAACCAAGGGCATACCATCCATTAGCTAAAAACACCTTCCCCCCGGCCCTAGAAAATCATGCCAAACTGTTGGACAAAGCAAGAAAGGAAGCTCTGGCAGCACACCACAAGGCACAACAAGACATGAGAGAACGTGTTGCCTCCCACTTTAAGGGCTGGAAAGTGGGAACGAAAGTCTGGCTCAAGGCAAAGGACCTCCGTGTCAAATATAGGAACCACAAACTAGCCCCAAAACACGTTGGCCCCTTTGAGATCACTCAGGTACTCTCCCGCCTAAGCTACCAAATAGTGATTCCACCCATGTGGAAAATCCATGACGTTTTCCACGCCTCTAAGTTATCCCTGGCAGTAACTACCCAAGAACATGGACCCAGCTTCCCCACTCCACCACCCCAGTAAGTCAATGGAGAAGCAAAATATGAAATTGAATCCATCAAACGCCCCAGGGGAGTGGGAAGATGGACAGAATACCTAGTAGCCTGGAAGGGCTATGCCCCGTTGGAAGACTCGTGGGAACCCGTTGTAAATCTGTCACATATCAAAAGATTGCTGAAGGAATACCAAGCAAAACATTGAAGGGATTTCCCATGCAACTAAGACACCAGCCATGATCTCTCCCTGTGACCTCGCCGCTATCTCTGTTGTCTTGTTCGTCCTTCTCCTTGCCTACCTCGTGTCTTTACTCTTGAAAAGAGGGATGATCTTCCAGGTCCAATGGTTGCACACCGAGCTTCACATCACCCTCCTAGCCCCCTCCTATGCTTCCAGTGTGGTAGGCCAGTCTTGGACCTACTCTGCTCCAACCACCCCACCACAGGCCAACCCAAATTGGAACCCCACTTGTGACTCTGCTGATGGCGCAATTCAAACAAACTGAACTGGTTCGCAGTGCGATGGTACTTAAACCCCCACTACCGAACCCCCATCTCTCACTCCCCCATGCCTTACCTCCCATCCTGCATCCTCGCCTGTAATGTCAATGCCACCTACCATGACGGTGACCCTATCCCCAACTCCATCCCCTGCTTCTTCAAGCTCCTCACTCCCCAGTTGCAACTCAAGCTGCTGGATATCCTCTCCCACTCCCCCAACTGACTTGCCAAGCTCAAGCGATCCACCGGCATTCCCTCCAACCACCCCGTCCTTCAACAGTTACTGGCCATCCATGCCATCAGAAGGGCAGGACTCTTCCTCCAATGGTTGAAGAAGTCCACCTCCAATAAGACTGCCACCGTCTTCACCATCACTCCCACAGTTCTTGACCTTTACAGGGAACTACCAGAACTGGGAATCTTCCCAGCCCTTGACTGCACCTCCTACGACATGCAGAACTCCCTTCTGCATGATCTGTTCACAGCCTTCCCCTTGGAGCAGTTTAGGGAATACATGGGAAGGGTTACTGGCAAATTCACCCTTAGGATCTTGGATCCCCCACCCGCCATATCCCTTGCTAGACCCATCAGCAATTTACATCACTGCTTATCTCACCTTTATCACACTTTTCAGACTTTTTTTCCTTTTCAGCAACAAAATAATTAGAATAAGCCTGAATAAGCACACCATAAGGAGATTAAGTTAGACACACATGTCGATCAAATAAGCACACAAATAAGCATACAAAATAATTTGCCTGCTCGTGACAACTAAGCATGAAAAAGCTCAATAAGTGAAATAAGGCTAGTCAGAATTAACCCCGCCCGTACAACATATATACAAAGCAGGTACACAATGTGATAGTACAATATACAAGATCCGGCATGGAGACGTTGTTGCAATCAACGACACAGTGGTGGTGGCAGCAGGGTCACTGTTGCTGCTGCTGCGTTGTCCTTGTCGTCGGTGCAGTGGTGGGCACAGACACGCCATTGCAATCAATGACACAGTCACAGTGGTAGTGACAGCAGGGTCGTTGTTGCTGCTGGTACTGCACTGTTGTCGTCATTGGTGAAGTGGTGGTGGCACAGGTACATCATTGTGATTGATGACACAGTGGTGATGGCAGTGGGGTCACTGTAGCTGCTGGTGCATCATCGTCGCCAGTGCAGTGGTGGGTTCGGGATGGATGCGTCGTCATGATTGACGACACGGTGGTGGCAGCAGCAGGGTCACTGCTGCTACTGTGTCATCGTTGTTGGCTTCGGTGCAGTGGTGGAGTTGGTTGTTGTTGTTGACAATGGTGCAGTGGTGACATAGTGGTAGTGGCAGAGTTGCTGCCACCATCGGCGACACGGTGACTCACCTGGTCTAAGCGTGGGAGATGATGAGTCAGCATAAGTTGAAAATTTCATCAAGTCCATGCCGACTCCACCATTGCACCAATGACTATGCCGAAGATGCAGCAGCAGCAGTGGCTCCACTGCCACAACCATCATGTCATCAATCACAATGGTGCGTCCGTCTCAATCCCGCCATTGCACTGATGTGGGTGATGCAGTAGCAGCGACAGTGACCCGACTGATCCCACTGCCACCACCACCACATCGTCAATCATGATGACACGCCTATGTCACCACCACTGCACTGATGACAACAATGATGCAGTAGCAGCAGTGACTCCACTGCCATTACCACTGTGTCATTGTCAACAGTGACAACCGACCCCACCACTGTGCTGGCACCAACGACAATGACGCAGTAGCAGCAACAGCGGCCTCGCTGCCACCACCACTGTGTCGTCAATCGCAACAGTGCGTCCATCTCGAGTCCCGCTATTACACTGATGAGGGCGATGCAGTAACAGTGACAGTGACCTGACTGACCTTGCTGCCACCACCACTGCATCGTCAATCGCAACGATGTGCCTATGCCGCCACCACTGCACCAACGACGATGACGACGCAGTAGCAGCAGTGACTCCACTGCCATCACCACTGCGTCATTGTCAACAGTGACAACCGACCCCACCACTGCACTAACGCCAATGACGATGACGCAGTAGCAGCAACAGCAGCCTCGCTGCCACCACCACTGCGTCATCAATCGCGACGGTGTGTCCGTCTCAAGTCCCACTATTACACTGACAAGGACGATGCAGTAGCAGTGACAGCGACCTGGCTGCCGCCACCATTGTGACAACACATCCATACCGCCTCCACTGCACCAATGCCAGCGACGATGCAGTAGCAGCAATAGTGACCTTGCTGCCACCACCACCACGTCATCAATCGTGACAGTGCGTCCATCTTGAGCCCACCATTGCACTGATGAGGATGATGCAGCGACAGTGACCCAACTGCCACCACCATCACGCTGTCACTCGTAACGACACGTCCGTACCTCCTCCTGTGCTGACGACCACAACTGTTACGGTTTGGGACAACTCGTTGATCCATGCTACCAAGCTCAACCAGGCAATCCAACAAGCTATAGAAGAGGGGACTTATGAGGGGTATGTTTTGTTCTGTGAGGGGGAAGTGCTTCCTGGAGATAGCTTCCCTTGGGACAATATAGAGGGTACATTCACAATGGAGCAATCTATCAATTGACTCCACAGATACCTGGACTGTTTCGCCTTGCTGCATCACCTTCAGGCACAAGGTCCGTGCCACCGTTTCCTTTCTTGACTCCTTTATCCTGTACACTGCAATATGGACTCAGTTTAGATCTTTCCCAGTAGATCCCATGTTTTCCCGCATGCATGAGAAGTCTCTCTCACGCACTCCTTATCTCTCTCTCATGGATGTCACCATTCTCCCACTATCATATCTCTTATTATGATAGCATCATCCCCTATCCCAATTACGTATAAATACCCTAGATTGGTGCCATGTACTTTAGTTTGATCTACGCAATCCACCTGCGTTCTCATCTCTTCCACTGTGAAGATAAGATCTTCAAGCGAGACCGCTGCCAGACTGGATCCTCTCTATCAAGTGTTGCTTATCATTCTCTACATCTATTGCTCTCTTATAGACGAACTCAGAAGAAGGGAATGACAGGACGCGTATCGTAACAACGACGATGCAGTAGCAGCAGCAGTGACTCCACTGCCACCACCACCGCGTTATCAATTGCGACAATGTATCCGAGTCTGTGCCAAACCTGTCGCTGCACTAACAAGGAGGATGACACAGTGACAGCGACCCACTGCTACCACCACTGCACCGTCAATTGCGACAACACATTTATGCTGCTGCATCAATGATGAGGACGATGTAGCAGCAGCAACAGCGACGATGCGTCTGTCCCAACCCCACCACTGCAACACCGATGAGGGTATTACAGCTGTTCATTTTTAAATACACTTTTTTTGCTTATTTCAGATGGTATGCTAGCGAAACAAGTGAGATATAAGTGAAATAAGTGTGATTCAAGACGAAGAGTAAGCTTGTTTCGAGCTTTTTTTGCTTATTTGAGTCTACGCTTTTTTTGGACTTATATGTGTGAAATAAGTTGAAATAAGTTAAAATCAGTTGGATTAAGTAAAATTGTATTTTACTGATACCTGTTGGCAAGCGTGGCTGGAAGAAGAGATCTGGTTGAGGATCAGCTGCTTGGGCCTCAGGAGAGATACCCGTGGCAGTGGACCATGCCACCCCTGCTTCCTCCACCACCTCCTCCCCCCAGCCAGACGATGCCGCCGCTGGCATACCCACACCCTCACTTCCCTCCCTCTCCATTGTCGACCCACTGGGCGCAACCCCCCACTCCTCCCCCTCCCTTCCAAGTTCTCCCCCCTCTTCCCTACCATTGCTTGATTCGATCAGTGATTCCGACTCGGAGGTTGCCCAGGTGGGCTGGGAACTCGGAGCAGGAGAATATTTCTCTGTGCTGAACCACCTACCCGCCACAATTCAACCGGGCAGTCCGCCGCCCACTCCACAGGTACACCGCACCCCCTGAAGAATCAATCCCTCTGGACTTGCTCCCCTGGAGAGGCCCCATTGTTACTCCTGTGACGACGACACCCACTTCCATCCCAACTGCCCCCTCTACACCTGTAAGTTCTGCTTTGTCCGTGCCCTGGGACACCCCCAGTATTCCTGCACCTGAAACCCATATCAATGCGCTTGCTGCAGTCTTAGAGGACACTCTGCGGCAGAATGGGATGACGCTTGGCAGAATGACTGGGATGATAACGACATCATCTGGAACGATGGAGACCCTGATGGCTACTGAGTCGGAGCCTCAGTCACAACAAGGGGGTAATGTTATGGGCTGGGCAGAGATCAAAGGCACGATATGCTGAGTTGCATCACACCATTGATTGTGCTACTGAGGTGTTTGTTGCAGCAGGACTCCTCAGTGCCTTGAACAGGGACTTGTATCTTGTATATCCCATGGGGGACTTGAGCGTGGGAAGCCCAACCATGGAGTAGCTGGGTACCTATTTCTTTTTGCACTGCCTCCTTTCTTCTTCTGTCTCGATCTGATCTTATCCTGTACACCACCATACAGACCATGTAGAAGTGTCGCACTGCCCCATGCAGTCCGCAGTATGCCTTCCCCTTATCGCTTCATTTCTGCTCACATCACCTTCAGGTGGAGCTTGCAATATCTGACCTTCTATGGACATTTCCCTCCTCCTGCTATATCTCTTACTATAGCAGTAGTTTCCCATCTCCTTCATAGTTATGTATAAAAGTGCCTCCATCAGCACTCATGTACCCTAGTTAGATCTACACAATCCACAGTGTAACTTACTCACACCGCTCAAGTGAGCAAGACCCTTGCCCTGGCTTGTAATCGCCATACTTGTGTCATCATTGCCCTGACCTTCACATATTCCTTATGGATCTTCTTGCAAACTCTCCTTGTCTTGATCAGCAAAATAGTAGCACGCTATTGCGTTAATAGAGAGAGAGTCTGGTCTAGGTTCCACGAGAGTGGGTCCACTGGCCAGCAAGGTTGTGGTGCCAACGCCCGAGATGGATGGGGGAACAAAGTTGATTGTTCGGGGGGGTTGCACAACAGAGGGGGAGGAGGAGGAGGTAGTGGGGTGCTTAGTCGAGTGTGGGGGCGACTTAGATACTCGTCCTTGATGAGGTCCCTTACCCCACTTGTTGAGGGGTTGCACGGGGAGGGAGAAGGCAAGTCCCTCAGATGCATCCACTGTGGGATGAATTGGACCGACATACTCCCAGACTCAGACCAGGTATCCTCTAAACTCACTGGTAGGGAGATTGAGGAACATGCAACACACCAAGGCATATCACATCTGAAATGAAAGGGCCTCAACCAGGGACAGGCACCCACTTTCCAGCATTCTGTCATAGTACCTTGGGATTGACGATGATACGGCAAAGACCACTGCCATCATCGTTGGTGATGCAGGGTTTCCTCCTGTCCAGGCAAGCGCAATGAGGGATTGTTTGAGGGTGTGGATGGCCAGGATGTAGTCCATGAGAGGGGAGAAGGGTTGGTAACCAGGGAGGGCCTGGAATTTGAGTAGGGCTGGGGGACATTCGAGGAGGACAGAACAAAGTTCTCGTTGTTGACGGGTGGTGAGGAAGTCAATGAAGAGAGGAAAATCCTCTGGGAGTTCGCAGCCGTCTGGATAGATGGAGGCAAGGGATGTGATAGGGAAGAGTTCAATGGGCAAGGCAAGGACATGGTTGGGGAAGTGGGAGAGGGGTTGCATGATACTGGGGGATGGAGAGACTTACGTCCCTTTTTATATGTCCCCTCCCTCTTCCTTGTTGTGATCCGTGGTTACCCATTGGAGGAGGTGGTGGAATTGGTGGTGCTGGTGGCATGGGTGGACGTGCGATGACTGGGGGAGAAGGGGGTCTAGTTGGTGGAGTGGTGGGTGCAATTGTCCAGGTTGATCTGACTGGGTTTGTGATTTGGGTGAGGATGAGGGCAATGGATATGGTTCCCCACAGGGAGGATATGGATAGGGTCAGCCCATACTGGCTGACACTCCAGTAGAAGACTGCTGTGAAGGAGAAAAAAGTGTAGGAGATCGTGAGCGCACAGAGATTGAAGAGGGAGAATATGGTGGGGGTAAGAAAGGCTACTTTCGCTTTGGGAAATCCCTTGGGAAATGAGCTTGGTAATCTTTTAATGTCCATTTGGTGTGTGACAGGTTATCAGCTGGTTCCCAAGTATCTTCACTATCTGCATAGCCTTTCCATCTGATCAGATACTCCCATTGCCTGCCCTTATGACAGTGGTGTTTGATGGTTTCTATTTCATACTCTGCTTCCCCTTCCATGATCTGCGGAGGGATGGGGGAAGGTGGGTCTGAATTCAGAAGTCATGGTGGCAGTGGTTAATTTGGTGGCGTGGAACATGTCATGTATCTTCCAGGTTGGAGGGAGGGCTAGGTGGTAGTTTAATCGGCTAAGGACTTGGACAATCTGAAAGGGGCCAACTTGTTTTGGGGTGAGTTTCTGATGGGCGAACTGGATGTGAAGATCCTTTGCCTTGAGCCAGACCTTATCCCCTACCTTCTACCCCTTGAACTACGAATTAGTCCTTTCTCGCATGTCCTGTTGAGCTTTTTGGTGGGCAGCAAGTGCTTCTATTCACATCTTTTCGAGTAGCTTCATATGATCCTCAAGGGCAGAGAGGAAGGTGGTCTTAGTCAACGGGGGGTATGCCCTGGGTTCATAACCCATTATGAGGGAGAAGGGGGAGGTATTGGTGACTGAGTGTACGGCAGAGTTGTGGGAAAACTCGGCCATTGGGAGGAGTTTGCTCCATTTCTCAGGAGTGTTAACACAGAAGATGCACAAGTAAGTTTCTAATTCCTGGTTTACTCGTTCCATCTCACTGTCAGTTTGTCAGTGGTAGGCAGTGGAGAGGGTGACATCGTATTCGAGTAGCCTGGCCAACTCTTTGGCAAATGTGGATGTGAAGTGTATGCCTCAGTCTGAGATGCACTTATCATGGAGGCCATAGTGTGGGAAGACATAATGGAAAAAGAGGGTGGCAATGTCCGCTGCAGATGCGGTTTTGGTGCAAGGGACGAAAATTACCCCCTTCATAAGGCCATGGTTGACCATGACCATGATAGAGTCATAGGAGCCAGAGTGTTAATGCGATAGCGGTTTACTACTTCACCGATTATGAGGGCGAGGGCTTGTGTGAAGATCCGAATCGAGTAGGTGAAGGTAAGGGCGACGAGGACACAAGTATGGCAATTACGAGCCAGATCAAAGGTCTTGCTCACTCGAGCGGTGTGAGTAAGTTATGCTGATGATTGCATAGATCTAACTAGAGTACATGGGCGCTGATAGTGGCGCTTTTATATGTAACTATGAGGGGATGGGAAACTACTACTATAGCGAGAGATATAGTAGGAGGAGGGAAGCATCCAGAGTAAGAATAGAACTACAAGCTCCACCTGAAGGCGGTGTGAGCGGAAATGAGGAGATAAGACAGAAGACATACTGCAGACTGCAGGAGGCAGTGGGCGCTTCTATAGAGTCCATATGGCGGTGTACAGAATAAGATCAGATCAGAGACGAAAGAGGAAACAAAGGTGATGCAAAGGAAAACTGGTACCCAGCTACTCCGTGGTTGGGCTTCCCACGTTTGACTCCCCCATAGGGTACACGAGGTACATGTCCTGGTCTAGGGTACTGAGGAGTCCTGCCGCAACAAATGCTTCAGTAGCTCGATCGATGGTTCGATGTAACTCAGCATATTGAGCTTTGATCTCATCCCAGCCCGTAACATTACCCCCTTTTTGTGACTGAGGCTCTGACTCAGTAGCCGTCGGGGTCTCCCTCATTCCAGACGATGACATTGTCGTCCCAGGTATCCCAGTCAAAGTTATCACCCACCACAGAGTGTCCTCTAAGACTGCAGGTAGTGCATTGATAGGGGTTGCGGGGGCAGGAATATTGGGGGTGTCCTGGGGTGCGGACGAGACAGAACTTACAGGTGTAGAGGGGGCAGTTGGGACGGAAGTGGGTGTCATCATCGCAGGAATAGCAACAGGGCCTCGTCGGGGGAGCAAGTCCGGATGGATTGACTTGTCTGGGGGCGTGGTGTACCTGCGGAGTGGGCGGCGGACTACCAGGTCGAATCGTGGAGGGTAGGTGGTTCAGCGCGGCGAAGTATTCTCCTTGTCCCAATTCCCATCCTGCCTGGGCGACCTCCGAGTTGGAATCGCTGACTGTGTCAAGCGATGGTAAGGAAGAGGGGGAAGGACTGGGAGGAGGGGTGGTGGTGTCGGCGGGTGGAGCCAGGGCAGGGGGAGGAGGAGTGGGGGCGCGTCGGGTGGCGACGAG
>JBBPTU010001087.1:0-14786 GCA_038094295.1 Tylopilus aff. beelii | reverse complement strand
TCCCTGGCCGCACCCGCCCATGCCGCCACCCCTCCTCCCAGTCCTCCCCCTTCTTCCTTACCATCGCTTGACACAATCAGCGATTCTGACTCGGAGGTCACCCAAGTGGGATGGGAGCTTGGACAAGGAGAATACTTCGCCGCGCCACACCACCTACCCTCCACGATTCGACCCGGTAGTCCGCCGCCCACTCCGCAGGTACACCGCACCCCCAGAAGAGTCAATCCCTCAGGACTTGCTCCCCCGGAGAGGCCCCATTGTTACTCCTGTGACGACGACACTCATTTCCACCCCAACTGTCCCCTCTACACCTGTAAGTTCTGCTTCATCCGAGCCCCTGGACATCCCCAGTACTCCTGCCCCTGTAACCCCTACCGATGCGCTACCTGCAGTCTTAGAGGACACTCTGCGGCGGAATGCAGTGATTTTGACTGGGACACCTGGGACGACAACGACGTCGTTTGGAACGAGGGAGACCCCGATGGCTACTGAGTCAGAGCCTCAGTCACAACAAGGGGGTAATGTTACAGGCTGGGACGAGATAGAGGCTCGCTACACTGAGTTGCATCGAACAATTGATCATGCCACTGAAGCACTCGTCACAGCGGGCCTCCTCAGTACCCTGGAACGGGACATGTACCTGGTATATCCTATGGGGGAGTCAGACGTGGGAAGCCCAACCACAGAGTAGCTGGGTACCTGTTTTCCTTTGCACTGCCTTCTTTCCCTTTAGTATCCCGATCTGATCTTATCTTGTACACCGCCATACGGACTTATTAGAAGCAGGTCACCGCATTGCACAGCCCGCAGTATGTCTTCTTCATTATCTCTTCATTTCCGCTCACATCGTCTTCGGATGGAGCATGTAGTTCTATTCTCGTTCTGGACGCTTTCCTCCCCCTGTCGTATCTCTCGCTACGGCAGTAGTTTCCCATCCCCTTCATAGTTACATATAAAAGTGCCACTATCAGCGCCCATGTACTCTAGCTAGATCTACACAATTACCAGCGTAACTTACTCACGCCGCTCGAGTGAGCGAGACCATCGACCTGGCTCGTAACCGCCATACTTGTGTCCTAGTTGCCCTGACCTTCACCTATTCCCTCCAGATCTTTGCACAAGCTCTCGTGCTCGTGATCGGCGAAGTAGTTAATCGCTATCGCATTAACACTCTGCATGTGATAACATATCCTCTCAGACTATAACAATTGGGTATGCATCAACAAATTAGGCAAAGTCTTTTTTTGTCTTTTTTCAGCTTATTTGGCTTATTTTGGGTGCTTAGCCAAGTAAGCAGCATAAGCCAATAAGACAGATGTCATCCCTCATCTTCCTTTGTCTTATGCGGCTTTTCGGCTTATGGAGCTATGCAGAATAGATTGAAACTAGGTACATACATAATTAGTAAACTAGAACTCAACACAACAAAGATGGTAGTGAAGTCTAGCTGTGAGTATAGTACCTCACAAAGAATATTGTCCTGCACTTGAATGAGATATTACCATCCACGACCAATGTCAGCGCACAGTAAACCTGAAATGGGATTAAAATTGATCGTGATACCAACAAAAATAGATATCATCATCACCGACGATGTGGTGGCAGTGGTGGCAGCAGGCTGCCACTGTTGCTGCCATGTCATTATCGATGACATGGTGGCAGGGTGGGCACAGGTGTGTCGTCGTTGCTAATGATGTGGTGGTGGGTTGGAACAGTGATTGGGTCAGCACAGACATGTTGTCATTGACAGCACGGTAGTGGAGTCAGTGTGGACCCAGCGGCGGCAGCATGGTCACTGCTGCATTGTGGTTGCGACAAGACAGTGGTGGGTGTTCATTGTGGTTGACAACCCAGTGGTGGTGGCAGCGGGGTCACTGCTGCTGCTGCTGCTGTGTTGTTGGTGCAGCGGTGGACACACTTCATCATAGTCACTGGGTGGCTGCACTTGGACAGGGTCAGTCAGTGTGAGTGGTGGGCGGTTGCACTCACATGGGTGCAGTAGGCGTGGTGGGTGAGCAGACGAGCTCGAAGGGATGTGTTGAGTGTGTCAGGCAGGCATTTGTGTTCAACAGTGTCAGTCAGTGCCTGAGATGAAGTGGAGGAGCAGTCACACCTGAGAGGGTCAGCCAGCACACGACTCAGAGGTTGTGCTTGAGTGGGTGGTGGACTTAAGGTCGTTGCCGGTGGAGACTTTGACAGCGCATGGTTGGCTGTCTCAAACTTAGAAAAAATTTCAAGATTTGCTGACTCACCAAGTTCCACGCTCAGACCCAAGTATTTTCAAGTGCCACTGGAGTGCCCCGCCACCCCACATCAACACCACCATTGTTGAGGATGACAGTGCATCTCTGCCACCCTGCATCAACACCACCGTTGTCAAGGACGACGGTGCATCTCTGCCACCCCACGTCAACACCACCATTGTCGAGGACAACAGTGCATCTCTGCCACCATGTTGCAATGACAACATAGCCAATGGCCATGCCACCACCACCATGTGTACCACACTGCTGACTCTACTATCGCGTCGTCAACGACTATGACGTGCCCATACTCAGGAGGACAATGGTGACAGTGACGACAACACGTCCGCATCGACCCCATCGTCGTGTTGTCAATAACAATGCGGCAGTGACAGTGGCAGCTCAACTACCGCCACCATCACATCACTGGTGACAATGACGCATCCGTGCCAGTCCCACTACCACATCGTCAGTAACAGTATCTGTGTCGTCAATAACGACGCACCAGCAACCATGACTGTGGCAGCCCCGCTGCCACCACCACCAACATGTCATCAACAACGATGACATGTCCATGCCAACCCATCACCATCATGTCATGACAACAATGCGTTGGTGGCGAGCACACAACCACTGCCATTTCGAGAACAATGGCGGGACAGCGACAGCGATGAGGTCAGGTGAGATAAGCAGTAATGTAATTTGTCAGTCATCACATAGTGTATTGTAGTATTGCAAGTAGTCGACAATTTTGTGTAGAGCTCTATAGGAGGCTTGTATACTCGGATTACTACATAGCAGAGACGGATATAGGGATTTACTACAGCCAACTTTACTTTTTCCTGATGTAGTACATCAATCAAGCCTGAGACATAATATATTTTCATAAGATGAAAAGATGAAAAGACGAATTAGAGATGAGCTTATCATCTAATTGGCTAAGCAAAATTTCTGTTGAACAGTTAGCTGTCATAAGCCAAATAAGCTTGAATAAGCCGCCAAAAAAGACGAAATAAGACATTGCCTAATTTGCTGATGTGGGTCTGATAGCAAGCATTTCAACAGGATTGCAATGATGTTGTAATTCCACATGCAATCAATGAAGTCATGTGACACTGATATTACCACACTTGTTATAATCAGTAATTATTACAATGGGACTTAGGAATTCTTCAACATAATACAATATTTTTCAACAATCTCTAGGATCCAAAGGGAGTGGATGCTGTTGAGTCAACTTCCATCTCAACATCCCCAATGGAGTTGATGTCACCATGACATGAAACCTTGTGTGCAAAGCAAGCAAGTTCCTGCCTTGTAAATGACAACTAAGCCACTCCATCTAATCAAAGTAGATTTTATAATTACCATTTGTGATCCCTCAACCTTTCTAGCATCAAAAGCAGCTCATCTTGGGCCTGAAAGTTTAATTCACCACCAGAAAGGGTTGTGGCATAGTCTTGAGCTTGTGTCAGTGTACTTTTCAGGTCATTAGTCTGCTTGTTGTCTCAGTAATGACAAATGAGTTAAGCAAACAAACACATACTGCTTGCAAGAGTGCCTGCTTTGCCTGTTGTGCAACAACTCCTTCGGCACTTTGTGTGTATTCCAACACGGTAATCAGATTCGGGATGATACTAGAAAAAAGTCGGGTTGGAATGGCGACATCCTTCAGAGGCTCCATAGCCCGACACGTCGTCTTAGACAGAGTTGCGCATCGTGGCTGTGCTTACCCTCACCCCTACTTCCGACAATCAATTGTGCCGCTTCAATCCCCTTACGCCCTCCCCACATGTCGAGTCAATCGAACCTGGACGTGAGCAACCCCATTTCTCTACCATTCACCCCCTCACGGATCTGTCAGAAAGCGATCGAAATTGTCCAGCGTGCCATTGACGAGGATGTCAAACAGAACTACGCCGAGTCGTACAAGCAGTACATGAACTCCCTCGACTACTTCATGCTCGCACAAAAGTGTACGCACGCGCGTCGGACGGCGTCGCTCGTCGCCCACTCACACGTTTGCCGCAGACGAAAAGAACGAAAAGTCCAAGGTTTTGATCCGGGCCAAGATTGACGAGTATCTGACGCGCGCCGAGACGTTGAAGAAACACATTCAGGTACAAGAAGAGAAACGATCGCGGAGGGCCATCAGCGCCAACGGGTCCGCGAGCGCAGTCGGTGGCAAGGGCAAAGACGGCGGCGACGACGATCAAGATCCCGAACTGAAGAAGCTCCGCGCAGGCCTTTCTAGCGCCATTCTCTCAGAGAAACCCAACGTGAAATGGGACGACGTCGCTGGTCTGGAAGGCGCCAAGGCTTCGTTGAAAGAAGCCGTCATCCTTCCGATCAAATTCCCCCATCTTTTCACTGGAAAGCGCACGCCATGGAGAGGCATTCTCCTGTATGGTCCACCTGGAACGGGAAAGTCGTATCTCGCGAAAGCCGTCGCCACGGAGGCCAAGAGCACGTTCTTTAGCGTGAGCTCGAGCGATCTCGTCAGTAAATGGCAAGGAGATTCTGAAAGGCGAGCCCCCCACCAAATCACCTTTCCTTTTTGACCGCCATGCCCGCTTAGACTCGTTAAAAACTTGTTCGAGATGGCCCGCGAAAACAAACCCGCCATCATCTTTATCGATGAAGTGGATTCGCTCGCGGGCACACGTAACGAGTCCGAGTCCGAGGGATCGAGACGGATAAAGACGGAATTCCTGGTTCAAATGAACGGCGTCGGCCACGATGACACCGGCGTCCTCGTCCTAGGAGCGACCAATATCCCGTGGCAGCTCGACCCCGCCATCAAACGTCGTTTCGAAAAGCGGGTATATATCCCGCTTCCCGGTCTCGAAGCGCGCAAACGGATGTTCGAAATCCATATCGGCGCCACGCCATGTCAACTAGAAGCAAGAGACTACCGGGCCCTTGCAGAACGTACGGAAGGGTAACGTGCTTTTGAAAAATTGCTCGAACGCGTGGGCTCAAGTCGCGTTCCAGATACTCTGGTTCCGACATCTCGATAGTAGTCCGTGATGCACTTATGCAGCCTGTGCGCAAAGTTTTGGCTGCTACGCACTTCAAACAGGTTCATCCGTCGGCTGCATCGGGCAAGGTGAAATGGACGCCCTGCTCGCCAGGTGATCCGGATGCGGTAGAGAAGTCGTGGTCCGAGATAGAATCAGATGAACTGGTTGAACCGCCGCTCAGGGTACATGACTTCCTCAAGAGTCTAGAAAGTACTCGACCTACGGTCACGGAGGCGGATATCAAGCGGCACGAAGAATGGACGAGAGAGAGCGGTGAGTCGCAGATCCCATGTCCTTGTAAATCTCATTGAACTCCTTGACCTAGGGAACGATGGCGCATAACCTGAAACGACGGACAATCATTTACTACGTGGCTTCTTAATGTATACCTCAATCCACACTTGTTTTGATGATATCTTGGGAATGCCATTGATCTGCGGAACCTGTGTATTGCACTCCATAATTAGAATCGAGGGATGGTGATATTGACCAAGCACTACAATGACTACGATACACGCTCATTGAGAAGGCTATAAAGTCGAAAGTCGCCCCGTATAATGCAATTGTAGGATAAATACCTCTAGAACGAGCAGTCGTGATGTAGTAAAGACTAAAGAAATGACGCCACCCAACATATACATCTTCCAAAGATAGTATGCCGGTGCATTAGCAGGAGGTACGCGCATTAGGAGGCGTTTAAATGAGCTTGCACTTGCTGCATCGCATGCGCATGTACATGTGTCGGTTTAGGGACTTCGTGGCAAACTTGGATTTCTCGTATCCATGGATGATCTATGACCTCCTCGATGGCAACCCTATTTGATGGGTTTGGTTCAAGCATCTTGCGAATTAAGCCTCTACAAGCACGCGGGCTCAAGTTATTGATAGTGACTGGATAGACGGGATCCTTCTCTTTCTCCTTGACCGGAGCGGCACATGCCGTAGCATAGGCGGCATAGAGCGAGTCTGACATCTGAGCGACGCGCCAGGGCATTTCCTGGAAGTGCAGGCAGTAATAGACGATACCACACGCCCAAATGTCGACTAGACGGGCATCGTAGGCTAACGAATCAAGGGGGAAGCCGCAAATCAGGCTACCTCTCTGGGGAGAGCAGCAAGCTGCTTACGTTTGCCTAGGAATTGTTCAGGGGCGATGTATGGTTCACTACCACACAAACCAGTTGACATGTGAACTGTCGCCTCCCAGGGCAGACGGTAAACAGTCGATGCACCGTAATCCCCGATCTGGACGCATGTGAAAAGCGCGGTCGAGTTTATGTCACTACCACGAACCTTGAGATGGCCTTTGGTGTCGAAAAATAAATTCTCTGGCTTGAGGTCGCGGTGAGCGACACCCTGACTATGTAGATACGACACCCCAGTGAGGATTTGTTTGAAGCAACACTCGACCTCGCTAGGAGACATGCCCCCCTTCTTGATGGCAGCATAAAGGTCCCCGCCCGGACAGTACTCCATCACCTCGCACCAGTGCTGACTCTCGTCCTGGACAAGATCCACGGTCTCGACGATATTGACATGGTGCAAGGTAGAGGAGATGCAAAATTCCGCAGTAAGCTTCTTGACGTACTCTTTTTCTGACTCGTTCTTGCGTCTCTTGCGGAATTCCTGGGACGACGCGTGAGTCGGTAAAGCAAGAAACGGAACTTGTCTACCTTGACGGCATAGAGCTTTTCTTCGGTTCTGTCCCACTTGTGTGCCAGTCGGACGACCGAGGTTGCACCCTTGCCGATGGCGACCTTTTGGCAGACACCGTACTTCTGGGTGAGACTGGCCGTACTCTCTCCGGTTACGGACCTCCGCTCGCCGTCGGAATCGGACTTCTTACTACTGCCGGTCGACCTGGCGGAGGACTTGCGACTGAGCTTGGGGGCGGAGGCAATGAGGTCCTTGAGGGCAAACTTCTGGCCGCCGTCGGTGGAGGGCACCCTAGGACGTGCGTTGGGAGGTGGGGGCTTCGGCTTTGAAGGGGTGTGTGGTTCGGGGGTCAGCTTGTTGCCGGCGACGCCGGCGGAGACGCTCGGTGCGCGGCTTGGGGGACGGGTCGGGGGACGGGTGGGAGGGAGGCTGGAGCTGTCGCACTCGGACGGGGAAGGGGGGGTATCGAGGGCATCTGGGAGGGCCATGGGAGGAAAGGGAAGAGGAGGAGGGTGGCAGTGAGGTAACGAGTAAATAAATCAGTGCGTCAAGGACATTTCGGAGGCTGGAGAGAATCACGATTGAAATGATGCGGGGCGAAGGCGAAGAACCACGGGAAATCATCGGAGCGCTCTCCGGAATGACTAAGCGGTTTCGAACGTTCATCTCGACAAAACCGGTCTCCTTCCCCGTCGATGACAAAAGCGCGAGGACCCGATCGCCCATTGAATCGCGCTCCTCACACGGTAATGCTCATCTGATGTGCACCCTCGGAGATCCCTTCGCGTGCCATCAGACTGTACTTGAGACACACTGCGTACACGAGGCAAACCATTGATGTCATCGCGCCTCCATTTCACGCCTTGTTAATCGTGCGGGGTTATTGTCATTCGTGGCCTGGTTGAACCTTCCGGTACACAGGTACACACTCTGTTACGAAACGAGCAACGCAGTACGCCACAGTGCGCAACCGGTGACAACCGGTCGTAAGCGGTATAAAAATACCCGACGAATCGCAAAATGACCGGTGGAACAGCCTGACCGTCGTGTCTGTGACGGCACGTAGGCACTCCGAGTAAAAGCACCGCGATCGTGCACACTGCTTATTCAGCACAGCTGTATAGTTTATACCTGATCGAGCGCCGTGGCTTGATTAGCTAACAAGCCACCACTGCTGGCCTCGAGAGCCTTGCACGACGTCCCCACCGACACCGTCAAGATCAAGGTTGGTCGACGTTGCAGTCGCCGTCGTCCGACTAATTTCTTGCCAGACACCGTCATGGTCAACTTACGCACTCAAAAGCGGCTCGCCGCAGCCGTCGCTGGTGTCGGCAAGCGCAAAATCTGGTTCGATCCCGCAGAGCAGTCAGAGATCGCCAACGCCAACTCTCGCTCGCACGTCAAGAAACTCATCAAGGAGGGTCGTGTCATCATAAAACCAACCATCATCCACTCTCGTGCGCGCACGCGCGACCTCCTTGCCGCGAAGCGCAAGGGCCGTCACACCGGCCCCGGTAAACGAAAGGGTACCGCCGAGGCCCGTTTGCCCACCAAGGTCCAATGGATGCGGAGACAGCGGGTTTTGAGGCGGTTACTGAGGAAGTACAGAGATGCAGGCAAGATCGATAAACATCTGTAGGTCTCTTCCGTATCCGAGATCGCTCCGTCTCATGCCGCGGTTTCCCTCCAGTTACCACTCCCTTTACCAGAAATCAAAGGGTAACGTGTTCAAGAACAAGCGTGTGCTCATGGAGTACATCCACAAGGCAAAGGCTGAGAAGAACCGTACGAAAGTCCTCACCGATCAAATGGAGGCCCGCCGGGTCAAGAACAAGGTCCGTTGCCGTCGGCAGCCTTCGTCATTTCTACTGACTGTCGCAATCCCCAGGCTGCTAGGGAACGCCGTGCGGAGCGCTTGGCACAGAAGCGCCAGGAGATTCTTGCTGTGGAACACGAGGCTGCTCAAGAGTGAACGGTCTCACATTGTATCTTTTATGCTATGCACGTCATGTGGTCGCTATACAACACCTTTTTTTCCCGCTTCCCAAGAACTTCCTTTACTGACATAGTCATAAAGCAATACTACAACAGAACATGTGCCAAGCTCATACACATCTCTTTGACACGTCGCTCCTTGGCTACCACCTCAACCATTTCCCGCGTGATAACGATCTGTTCCCGGTCGCTGTTCATCTGCACGCGTGTAAGAAGCCCACATTCGTTGAGAGCAAATGCAGCATCTTCGACTCGAAGATTGGTCGCGCGCGCAATATCAGCAAGCGTGCATTGGACTACTACGTGGGACGTCGCGCTACCATCAGGGTTCGATATCGTCTCGATTCGTCGGAGCGCATTGAGCGCTTCTGTCAACGAACCTGAGAACCAATGCCAAGACGTTGACGAATAGCACATACCATCAAATTGGCTAGGGGTCGAACTAGTCGATGGGACATCACCGATCTCACCATCCCACCCTTTGGGCCGTTTTCTGCGGATCACACTGTCTTCATTCGAATGAAGTTGTGACACATCAGGCACCCATTGGTCCGTGGTCACTTGAATATAATCAGGAGGTAGCACCGTCAACAGCCGTCTAACGCCAGGGTGAGCGGCAAGCCTTTGTAGCCGGCTGCAAGGACATACCGGAAGAAGCGTACGAGAGTCGCGACCCAATACGTGAGATAACTGCGTAGCCCTAGATCTGATAGCGGTCGTTCTGGAGTGCCGACCTTGCCTGTCCTGCGAGAAAGTTCGTAACCTGGCGGTATCAAGATAAAGGTCAAAAGTAAGAGTGAAGGTGAACATACTAAACTCTATCATGAGCATACCATACCCCTTGCGCTGATACGGAGGCAGAACAATTATGCATGCGAGATTATAATCGTCGTATGAAAATTTTTCCTGCGGATGCGTTAGCGAGGATACATGGATCTTGAGCCAGAGTAACCTTCGAGAAAAATCCTAGTACATGATCCCGTTGTGAATCGGCATCAGTCAATATGTAAAAGAAAACTGCAGAAAATTGAGCTTCGCACTGTGAGAAAAAGCTAGCCCTCACAGTTATCGCAATCAAAGAATAGTGTCTTGACATCGATAAAGAGCTTCCCGAAAAGTGACAAATTCTGACAATAAAGCTACATAAAACGAATCAGGACGATGTCAGCGAACATGGGCCATTGAATGACACGCCTTTTCCTTGGCTCCGTCAACCTCCCAAATAGTGTGCGCTCCTCTCTGATAGACCTTCCTGCCAGGGGGATGTCTTCTATCGCATTTTTTCTTGAGATACATCAGCCGATCATGTCAGAAACAAAGAGTAGAGTGCACTCACCGCATGTAGCTCCCATGTTAACCCTTCGGTCATGTATTTAAAACACCGTTCGCAGACCCACAGAACCGTCTTTTCGCCAGTTAGCTGAGAATGCGTAACGCTTCCAGCGAACACGTCAGAGGTTCGAGTGTGAGGGCGGCGAATGACACCGGGCGTCTTGAGAGTTGGAGTAGAGGATCTCCCTGGAGCAGGACTACTTTCCTCGGCTTCCGGCTCGATCAAAGGATACGGAGAGAAATACCTGACGAAGCACGTTTCCAGTAAGCTTATTTCAGAGGGGACGAACACGCACCATGTCTTGATCTGCCACTGTCCAAAGATGACTTTATCAAAGTTCCTCTGCGCGGTAGTCTGCTTGTATCTCTGAACGTCGAAATCCTCCTCCGTCATGGTGCCTTGGGACGCTGTGGCAGGTTTTGACTCCGGGAGAGGGGTCGTCTCCAACGAGCTTGAGCGTGTGGAGTTGGTGGGCGAGGCTCGCCTGCTGGTGGACTCCTCCCGTTTTCGCTTCCCATTGTTCGTCGCAAGAGGCAAGCTGACGTCCGAGTCAGGTTCCTCCTCGGGTAACTCGGGCTCGTCCAAATGTTCGTCAGGGCTCTCGTAGTGATCGTCAGAGGGGCGACGTGACAGGACTCGCGCCGACCCTGTTGCGAACGCGATGGACACGAAACGTCGAATTCAGGTCATCTGAGTCTACGCTGCGGGGTTGAACGACTACGCACGGTCGACGTCATTCGTTCTCACCGAGAAAACGTCCTCTTCCGAGTCCTCCGCACGCTCTGCTGCAGTCATGTGAAGCTGGGAAGTCTCGGAAACTGGCAAGGATTTTCACAGCGCTGCTTTTCGGACCCACAAGCAAGTTGCCGCATCGGTATGCGTACACAAGCAAGGCGCTCGCTACTGCAAACATTCGATTACGGTCATAATGCAAACTTTTTCTGTTGGAACGACAGGCTCAGGGCCCGAAGATCGGGGTTAATGTGCCCTGCGAAGTCACCTATGTTCTCTGCCAGAAAGCTAGACGCCGAAGGTTTTCACACTCTGCGTCCTCTGCGGCTCTGCTTCAAAACCCCGTTTAGCCTTCGAACCATAGCAAAGGCTGCTAGTGAGTTTAGACTCTAAATCGTGTTTGTGAGCACAGCCGACACGATCGAGCAGTGCCCTGCACTGCCAGTGGATTCTCAATGTGGCAGTGTCCCTCGCGGTCCAGGCACAGCAACCTGGTTTATTATTGTCTGCGCAAATTCCTCTCCTCGGCGAAGTAAGGAACGATCTCCCCCCGCAGTTACCACCACAGCAAGATAGCATTCTACAAGTTTCCCACTACAAGGTACGACTGCAAATCTTCCTTAACCACCATTGGGTCATGCGCCAACAGGCAGCTCAGATCACGTTCACACTCGTGTGGTGGGCATCACGTCTTACGATAGCGTCTGCTCAGTGTAACTCGTGAGTTTTTCTCGTTGCACTATTTTTGCTCAATGGTGGTGACATTAATTCAGCTTAACGACTGATTGTGAAGATAACATATTTCCGCGACGAACTGTTATGATTGCAGCCATCCCTGTTGGTGGTTAGTACCTCTCAATACGATGCCAGTCGTTTTCTGAATCCACCACAGTGATAGTAATCATCATTCTTCTCATATGCGCTACATTACTTCGACGGCGGCGGCTTCGCGCCAACACCGTTCGCATAGCTCGTGTCCCTAACCAAAGCACGACCGCCTGGCCGCCGAACCCACCGAAACCGTTCAATGGATCAACGAATGGTTATCCCGTCTACTATCAATCTCCTCCACCCGCTCCTCCTCCGCCGGCGCACGCGCCAATATACCCTCCTCGCGGATATGACACCTATCACACCAATCCACGCCCGCCCGTCACGTCTGGGTCCATTCCATCGTTTAATTCTAACACACCGTCATCTCGGCGTCCAAGCGAGGCCGTTTCATCTGTGCATCGATCATCCGTCCGCAATGCACCAGAGCAGGTTGCACCTCCATCGCCTGCATCCTTGCGCACCCCTCAGAGCATGTCGTCGAGGCCCACCTCCTCGTTTGATGCTACCCAGGCCTCACTTCGGTCCTCTGTGCGTCAGAACGAGTACGTTCCGACTGGATCTCGACCCTCCGCTGCTTCATCGCCTGCATCACCTCGTAGTCCGCCGAGGAGCGTAGGAGTCACTCTTTCCCCGTCTTCTCCACAGCGCCCCCCTGTTTCAGTCCCCTCAGCAACGAACGCTAACCAGCAGTCAAGCGCGGCCCGGCCTGTCGTACTCTCACCTATGCATACAGGGACCTCGAACCATGTCGACGAGGCTCCCCCTCCCTATACACTCATGTAAAGATTTGCTCTTATAAAATTCATGCCCATCTTTCCTCAACGGTGCGCTGGAATTTGTCACGATACTTCTGGACATGTTTTACTCAGCGAGAGAAGGTTTAGTCTTGACAGATCATGTATAACTGATAGGCGAATGACGTATATATCTTACTCCCTCGCCATCGTCACGCTCATTTCGTTTGATAAAGTGATTCGGTCATTCCGATCGCTGGGAGGCAGATCCCCGTCCAACGAATGTAGGGTGGTGGCGCGTTTCTGTGGTTGAAAAGCGAGACAGCCGCACCCACTTTCATTCATGAGTGAATTCTGCTGCTGGCTGCCAGGACGGGGAGCTGGAAGCCCGTCCTTTGCTTCCACTCCAGGCTCGATGCCGCAGCTCGGCGCGACCGCGTAAATGGCGCACTGGCCGCGCTGTGCTGCGCAGCTGCGGCTCGTGTCGTCATGATGCGAGCGCAAGGCTAATTAATGATTCCGCAGCGCCAACGGACGTGCTCCCAAGCTCTCATGGATGCGCAAAACTAGTAGACCCTGAAATCCAACGATCTTCACGCAAGCGAGCGCCAGAGCTTATCGGACACGTTCCAGTTCGTGTCAATAGCGTCATCCGAGTCCGAGTTTCTTATTCCATGCCGTTGCAGGTACCAGTTTAAGTTACTCTGCAATGACGTCAAGTGGCGGGATCCGTGGTACGCTATGTCGCTTTTATGTGTTTCACGGACCCTTAGATCTTTTGCGGTTAACCGCAGCTCGGCCTGGTGACGCGCACTGAGATTGGTCACAGGAATCCGCTCCGGGTCCCGACCAGACTGATATGTTCACACGCCCGGCGTGCTAGTGGTCAAGATCGCGCCAAGCTGTGGAAAAAGCTCTGGTAAGAATTGATCATCTTAACAATCTTCGGGCTTGGCCATAGAAGCTCGCGTATTTTCGTATGTTTATTGATAAGTGCACCTGCATTTTTCACAAAGGTCTGGACACAGCTTCCAAGGGTATTGTCCGCTCAAACTCCACCGTAAGGCGAGATTAGCTTACTATGCACGCTTCGTTTTTAAAGGATGTGAGGAACGACGGACACCTCATCCAACCTTTGTCCCGTCGGTATGCGCCACCGGGAAGCGAGAGCTGTGTGGCAACTCACAGTCGCGATTTTGCTGTTGCTATGGCACATTTCAGTGGTATCTGCTTGTGATTCGTAAGCTTCTCTCAATTCCATCGCATTCCCACTTATCGATGGCTGTCGTCAGCTGTGACGATGACGATGACGATAATGACGACGACGACGGTGATAACAATGGATTTTCACAAGGAGCCATGACTGGTGTCATTATCGCTTGCGGTCAGTCCTTTTCTACCCAAGCGTATTGCTACTGAGACTGGCACAGTGATCGTGATCGTCCTACTCGTCCTGTTCGGCATGTGGCTTCGACGGCGTTGGTTGCGGGCAAGGAAAAGAGGTTCGGGTGATATCCCCCATGACAGAATGGAGCACCGGTCATCAACGCTATTTCACCTTGGCTACCAAAAAGTCGCTCAGCCTTCTTCGCCGACTGAACATGGACATGGACATGACGCTTACTACGATAATTCACACTTGCAACAAATCTCGTCTGCAGATATCTACAGGACTCGGGAGCCTGTTGGGCCAGCATCGCCCGTATCGCCGCGCGCGCCCTCGGGTTTCGCGGTAGGGTCCGCCCCATCGCTCGATACTGGTACTACCACTCAGCCCTCCGAGGGCCAAGACGCAGAACGCGCTACGACCACCGCTCAGTCATCCGTGTCTCCGCCATCGACGATGCCTCACAGTAGCCCACGGAGGAATGCTTTAGACCTACCGCTCTCTCCACTCCCATCTCAAAGCTTCCCAGTCGTGATGGCGCCTCCAGGATCGAGCCCAAACATATCATCGAGCGCAACGTTTTCTCTCCCACAAACACCCGAGTACACGGGGCCCTCGAAGCGCACCGTCAGCGGGGCTCCCCCTCCGTATTCACCCGTTTGATTTATATTTAGACGATGCTCATCCATGCGTCCGCGGTGCGGCGCTGGAATTGTCATGTTGCTACCAAGTTGGCGTGTTTACTTGACCAGGACATTCCCCTGTAACGGACTGCATTCAGACTCGTGAGATTTTCGTCGTTTTCCAGCCATGTACTATGTACCCTACTTCGCACGACAGTGACTTCCT
>JBBPTU010001086.1:0-14787 GCA_038094295.1 Tylopilus aff. beelii | reverse complement strand
ATGAAGCACCCAGTGGCCCCACTGTCAACGAGGGCCTTTTTCTCAGTGATTTGTCCTGTGGTCCCAGAGTATAGCGAGAGGGGAATGTGCATTGATTGGGACTTTTTATCTGTTACAAATACAGGAGCAATCCTGGGAAGTGAAGACGCTGATTCTTCCTTCCCTCCTAAAAACCCTCGTCCAGGGTTAGCCTATTTATGGTTGCTTTGTTGTCAGAAGTGTCTTCTTCGTCGGAACCTTCCATCGGTTTTGAATAACAAATCCGCAGGGTCTCTAATGCGGCTTTTTCGGACACCCTGTACTTCTTGGCCCACTGACTAAGCGGGGTATCAGCAACTGTCGCCGCCCTGATTTCCTGATGTGGGGGCCTTTGATTCCTTTCTTTCCAGGGGGGATTCCCTTTTTTGTGGTTCCTGGCGGAACACCCTTTCTTTTTACAGATGAAGCATAGCCCTTTGGCAAAGCATTCTGCCTGTTCATCTGGAGAGAGACGGATGGCATCCACATCCATGGCATCAGGATCCTTCCTCCGGTGGTTTTCCGAGGGTCTGGAGTAGGTGGAATGTCCTCCCTTCCTTCGTTGATTGTGTTTGTATTGGAGGTCTCTGTCGTAGAATTCTCCTGCTTTATCCAGCCACTCCTGAGCCGTTTTAGGTTCCTCATTTACCCCAGACATCTTTTGTGCTAGTTCCAGGGACACTGCTCCTCAGAGGATTCGTTTGATGTCGTCTTGGTCATTCATCTGGGACCGAGCCAGGTCTAGTTTGGACACCATTTTAAACTCCCAGAAATCTCCTCAGAAGTCGCTCATGCTGAGGGTATCTAGGGCGTTCCTTGCTTCCTGCTTGATGGAGAGTGGAGAGAAGAGTGCCAGGAAGTCTTTGGATACTTTGGCAAATGTGATGTCCTCTTCCTTTACATTGTCGTCCTGGATGTGGTTGTACCAGCTTTCGGCAAATACCACTCCTCGTCCCTTATTCATATGGTTAAGGAAGCCCCATCCGAAGGCGATGCGGGCAGAAATGAAGAGATACGAAGGAAGATATACTGCGGACTGCGGAAGGCAGTGGACACTTCTATTGGGTCCGTATGGCAGTGTACACAATGAGATCAGATTGTGAATGAAAGAAGGAAGGAAAGCGGTGTAAGGAAAAGGAGGTACCCAGCTACTCCATGGTTGGGCTTCCCACACGTGAATTCCCCATAGAGTATACGAGGTACAAGTCCTGGTCAGAGGCGCTGAGGAGTCCTGCTTGAACAAACGCCTCAGTAGCACGATCGATGGTGCAATGTAACTCAGTGTATCGCACTTCGATCTCGGCCCAGCCCGTAACAAATAGGAACCATGGATGGTGACAGACGATGTCATTCCGCTCATGCTGGCTGAGTTGTCCTGGTGATCAGTTGGGACAAAGGAAGGATTTGTGCCTTTTACCTTAGCAACAGCTCATGGATTCTGCCAAACGGAAAAGACATGTGAACAAGCACTAATTTAGTATTGCCATCATATAGTGAGTGACATAAAAGATGAAACCAAGTTGAACAGTGCACAGTGAAAGCTGGGAAAACAGTTTCACTAGTGTAAGACCAACTTGAACTTGAACATCTGGCTGTGCGATAATGCCACTGCCTGTGGCTCAGGCTGATCCTGAAATTGAACTCACCACTGCAGTGAGGTTGTGATATGTGGATTATAATTTCACCTGGGCTGTTGAACCTGCATTGATCCTCTGCCAGTGCTAGTGTCCAGTCCGTCAGAATCACAAAAAGGGCCTGTAGTACTCTGAGTGGTATTCCCAGTTACTCATTACCTTGAACTTGAAAAAAAATGCTATCAAATAATGGTTCAGACACGTCATGAATCTCCCCAGTAAGACATACCTCACTGGATCATTGACAGAAGATATTGACAGTCAGGCAGTGATGTTCTGGGCTCTGGGTCCGAGTTGTTTGGCCCAGGTATTGTTTTCAAGTTCCGAGTCCACCACTGGTGAGTCTCCCCGGGCTGGCTTTGAATTGAATTTGTTGACAGCTCTTTGTGGCGACTGTTCCAGTTTAGCCTCAGGCTCAGGCTCAGGGTAGTACACTGACATTCACCAGTACTTGCGATCCTGTGTTTGCTTCTCCATGCCAGTGTGAAGGTTTTTCATGCTGCACATCCTGTCCTCAGTGTCAGATGGTCTTTTCAAGTTGGTAGGTTTCCTCACTGGCACTGGCAGTGCCTCAGTGACTGACCTCCCTTCCTGCCAGTTGTACTAGTGCTAGTGGCACCTGTTCTTGCTTTTCAATGTGGCCCGGGCATGCTGGGCTTTAAGCCCATCCTCTGCAATCAAGCATGCCCCAGCTCTTCAGATCTTATCCCTTCCCTTAGTTTCAGGATGGATCTTCCCCTCAGACCCAGCAGGGTGGCTTGCTGTCACTGTGGTCACGTGCTGTTACTTCAGTGTTGCCTCAGGCATATACACTGCCTTTCCTCATTCACAGTAACTTGAAGATTTTTTTTCCACTTCTGATAAGGCTCGCTCAGTGTTGCCTTGCAGCATGAAGGCTGGTTTGCTACTCATAATGGCGTGTGTGCGCTATCCCTTCTGGTGAACCATGGTCCATTTCTTTTTGTCAGGCCTGGGGTGAGTAATTTATTCAAATTCTGTTTTGCCATGTTGACTACTAGTGTACACTGGCAGGTACATCCTCTCGGGCTCACCACCCTTCTGAGTCGGATCTATCTAAGTCCCTCAGCCATGGCATTAGTACGAGGTTCTGGTTTACTTCGTTCACGGCATTGCGTCTGACACTTGTGATGGCAACATTCCTCCGAGTCGGTTCGGTGGAATTGTGTAGCTTGCGCACAAGTCCTTTCAAATCGATTTAGACTCGCCTGGGCAGTGGTGGTACTGCTCAGGCTCAGACTCAGACTCGGAGTGACTGATGATGGCTGTGATGGGGCATTCATTCCCAGAAATTATGTAATACGTACCATGACTGTTCCTTGCCACAACCACCACCAGGCTCAGGCTTGCACTGGTACTGACATGCTCCCATCACTAGCCAGTAGCAACTCCCAGCTCAACCAATGTTCCGAGTTTCCAATACCTCTCTGTTCCAACCCTTTCAAAGCTCAAGACACAGTGCTAGCCATACTAGTACCTCCTGCCACTAGTGATGCATCTCAAGACCCAGGACTTGGACTTGCTCTTCAAGGTCCCTGGACTTTCCTTCCCAGAGCTGGCTTTGTGCCACTCATCCTATTGCTGTGGTCCGACTTTGTGTGGCGCAGCAACCGCTTCTGGACTTTGTGTCCATTGGGTCACCCCATTGCCACCTCGTTTCGTGCGACAGTGGGGTTGAAGACTTATTGAAGTGTCTCCCCCCTCTTCCCCTACCAGGTCACCATTTGTCTAACCAAAGATGGCTTCAGCCCCTGGGCCATCATATGCACCCCAGACATGCACCAACAATCATAAGTTTGGTCTCTTGTTTTTGCTGTCAGTTACTCATGAAACAAGCTTCCTTCACCTGTCTGGATGTGAAATCTATCACATCTGGTCACAATGGTTCTACAGTTTACACTTCCCTGAACATGACATTTGTGCCCGAGCCTCACAACGGTGTCAAAGAACTTTGTGTCTGTTCTGATGGACAATTCAGTACTGCAGATTGCTTCCAGTGGCCGCAGTTGTACAGCAATGACTTCAGATATGTAGTGTGTATTCGCCACTCTGGACATTACCACCCCACCTCTCCTTTCTCTTGGGCATGGTATCAGCCAGCTCTCAATGATTTCGACACTGTTCCCTGCGCTGCATTTCTTGTTGGGAAGCTCAAGCGAGAAAAAGCTCAGGGCATCGCCTCCTTGCACCAGATCACAGACACTCGCTATAAGGAATGGAGACTCAACCGTGGAGACAAGCCTGACATTGTTAGCAAGTTGCTGATGGGTCTGCAACACGACATCATGCTACTTCTTGACCATCCACTCACTTTCCATGATATTGTGGTCTATGTGGCTCAAGCACAATGCTACTTCCTTGACATCATGGCCTTCCTCGACTATGTCATCCATGTCCAACCTCACATTGCCTATCCAACCACGGTTCAGACTCCTGTCCAGTCAGACTGGATGGGTTGTTTTACCACTGACACTAAACTCTGTGATGAACTCTTCCACGCGGGCATGCCAGTTTGGCTCATTCGCAGCAACTTCACCATCACTGAACACACCATCATCGAGAAGGTTGTCAGATATCAATTCCCTGATGAAATTATTCGCAGCATGTATTCCGAAAACAGAGGCAGGTCCACATGTCTGTTCCCATGCCTCTTCCATGGCCCTGGCAGCTTCAAGCGCCATTCACAGACTCAACAACCCTATGTAACAACGATCAAATCATCTCCTGACGCACTTCAAGAATCATGTTCACAAGTGGTGTCAAAAGGGGGGAACAGTGCCACGAATGTGCAGACAAAGAGAGCACGGTGTAAGGACCTACCAGTTCAACCCCAGACCTGTAAGTGTTGTCTACATCATGGTGCTGTGAGTGTTGGCTGAGTAGGCATTGAGCCACTAAACATAGCAGAGGGCATGACAAGTGGGTTGAGCTGCATGAACCCGAGATGCCAGTGCCCTTTCTTGTCTGGAAGAATGCAATGCAGTGGGTGGATAAGGATCCATCCAGAGTGAAGAAGAATCTTGTCGATCTAGGTTATCGTGTCCCTGAACCAGCCCTCTTTGTGACTGGTCATACCCCCGAGCGCCACCAGCTTTTCATGACAAATTGGCTTGCCATTCACCCCCTGTGGTTTAGTTGCCTCAATCACGACCCCCCTGATCAATTCCCCAGACTCCAGCAATGGAGGAAGATCCTTCACTGCATATCATCCATGGAGGAGCTCAATGCCACTCTGTCTAGTAGCCTCGGCAATAAAACTTCCAAGGGTAGGAAGCTGATTGCCCTCGAGATCCTTGGTGAGGTTGCAGCCTCCTTGACACAGGGATCTTCACTTGCCCTGAAGGAACAAGTGGATTGGCGAGGAAGGCGTATAGCAATCTCCTCCTTGTCCAACCCACCTCCCCAACTCATCTGAGCTATCTTGTGGGAAGCTTTTGAGGTTGGCTGGTGCTATGAGCTGTGTGCACTCAACAAGGTTCTCAATCCTCGATTATGGGCACTGTACTGGACAGAGCAGATCAATCATCTCCATGCCATATTCTGTGGGAGTGCAGGATTTGTGTTGTGGTCCAAGGTGTTACCCAAGGTTGCAGGTGATCTCGGGTTGACAGACTCATGGCCTGACAATGCTCTTATTCTCTCCCAGTGGTGTTTCCTCCTCAGCAGCTGGCCAAATGCCCACCCATCATTCACAAGTCTCCCCCGTCTCGATCTGGTATCCCAGAAGATGCAAGCATATGAGGTCATGTCACAGGCATGCATATTCTATGTACAAACATTTTTCGATCATTTTGGATGCCCCCCTCTCCTTCCTCACCAATTTCCACTTGATTACCACAATAAATAAGATCTCATAGTCTTTTCTTACCTAATTCCACCTCTTTGAGCGCCCTAACTGGTTGGACTGTAGAGTAATACTAATAGTACCTATTATGATTCTGTCTATATTATGATGGCATAGTGTCCGAGGCCTGATATCTCACATGGATGCTTAATTGTCCTTTCCTCTCGTTACTGACCCCTCGTGTTGCAGGTTCCGAGAAGTTCACCTTCGACAAGTCACTCATACCCTTCAAGTTGGACTCAGAGTCATCTCCTGCTGACCTGTTTGTCTTCTACTCACTAGGTATGTGAATTTACTTTACCATCACTGCCAGACCTGCTGTCACTAGTTTTCTACCAGACCCTGATTGCAGCGAGGCCCAGCTGCTGTGCCTCATTGCATCCTCTGTGATGTCACCTTACTATGACCTCGGTGACGTGTATGTCGAAGGTCTCTTGCCTCTATTAGGTATGTAAAAGTACTCTACAATCTCCAGGGCCAGTGCTATAATAGTCCCCTAGACCCCAGTCGGACCCTCAGGCCCAGGCCCCTTTCGTTGCCATGCCTCAATATATCCTTGATGCTGGTGTAATGTGGATTCCCTCACTGCAGACGTGTGGCCGGTTGTGATGCCATGCATTTTCATCATTTTCCATACCAGTGTGGTCAGTCATGATGCCATGCATTTTCGTGCATTGTTTGCATTGACCTTACTTTACTAGATAACTCCTTGCTCCTTATCAACCATCCTTGCCAGTGGACTTGTTCAGTTTTGGTCCTAGTCCGGAATGTTGGTGACAGGCAGCCACTCGTTCATAGCTGATGGTAGCACTGCATTGGAGATCTTCTAGGCATTTAAATTTACTCTACGATCACCAGGACTGGTGTCACTCGTAGCTCCCTAGACCCAGCCAGACCCTGAGGCACAGGTTTCTTTTATCAGTATGATTCATTACTACATCCCCAATGTTGATGTAATGGAGATTCCATTGCAGATGTGCGGTTGGTCGTGCATGTTCATCGTTTTCATGACTGGTGATGTCAGTGTAATGCAGATTCTCTCTCAGACATGTGGCTGGTTGTGCATTTTCATCGTTTGCATGATTGGCCTCAATTTAAGCTGCACTAGAACTGTCTTAAACCTTTCTTACTGACACTGTACTTTCAAGTTCCCTCACAGCCTTGGATGCACCACTTCTGGTGGGCATTAACCTACAGCCTGAGATGTTTCGTATCTCACTCGCTATTTCCTTGTTTCTGTTGCTGCTGATGTCTTCTCTTCTAAAGTGTCATCCTGACTGTACAGGAATGTTCAGGTCGCAGAGGGGTCTGACCCAACATCGTGCAACATGCTCCATCTATATTTGTGTGCAGGCTGAATGAATTGCATGTGCATCCACAACCTTCTGCTTGACTGAGCCCGAGCAACCCCCAAACAAGCAGACTAGACAAGCCTCTGATGATTTACGGGTGCATGTCAGAAATTTCAAGTAGTGGCACTGAGCCTTTGTACTGACTTTGAGCTTAGGACATTCAAGGGTCTTCAGACGCTTCACAAGTACTAGCTCATGTTGGTTCATCTCGTAATGTTGGTGAGGTACTCCTAGCTCTTCTTTTGAGTAACTCGTCACTCAGATGTACATATTACAGATTACTTTGAATGCTGATAACCAAACTATGCCCCATTCACTACAGCCATCACTACCTGACCCTCTGCTTGAACTGTCTGGGTCTGGTGACCCTTCCAGCTCTGAATCCCAGCAACCCCTTCCACTGCATAATTGATGACTCCCTGCCAGGTTCTGAGATTTGCTGCCTGACCCCCTCCACCTGCAGTCGACCCTCAGCCTAGTACACCTTCTGGTTCTGTCTTGTGGCATGTATTCTTGCATGTATTTGATTCCTTTCATACACAGTTCAACAACTTTGGGATCACTCGTGCTTACCACCATTGCCAATTGCACGATCTGGAATCATTCCTCTCTTGGGAGGAGCTGTCGCAAACACAGGAGTCCAACCATGACTACTACCCGTTCCCCATGGGTGGAAAGCATGCCAGTGAAGACCACTCCCTGTTACAATATGTGTCCTGTCGGTCTTGTCTCCTTTGTTCGTCCAACAAGGAGCAGTAGACGTAGAGTATTACTAGCAAAGCTTGGTAGAGAAGATCCAGTTCTGCAAGGGTCTCACTGGAAGAGCTTATCTTCACAGCAGCAGGAGATGAGAACGCAGGTGGATTGCGTAGATCAAACTGGAGTACATGGCACTAATCTAGGGTATTTATATGTAACTGGCATAGGGGAAAACACTATCATAACAAGAGATATGATAGTGGGAGAATAGTGGCATCCATGGGAAAGGAATTGGACAACCATGTGATGGATGTCTCACGATGGTGGGAAGGCATATGATCTGCTGAGAAGAATCTAAACTGAGTCTGTATGGCGGTGTACAGGATGGAATAGACAAGAAAGGAAATGGTGGCGTGGACCTTGTGCCCAAAGGCGGTGAAGCAAAGCGAAATAGTCCAGATACCGATGGAGTCAGTCAATAGACTGCTCTGTGGTGAACACACCATCTACATCTTCCCAAGGGAAGTTGCCTCCAGGGAGTACCTTGCTGTTGCAGAATGAGACATACCCTTCATAAGTCCCCTCCTCGATAGCTTGCTTGATGGCAGCATTGAGTTCGGTTGCATGGATAAGGGAGTCATTCCAAACTGTAACATTACCCCCCGTGCAAGACTGAGCCACCAGCTCAGTTTCTACCCGGGCCATTGACATCTCCCTCGTTTCAGATGACATCAGTGTTGTCCCACTCGAGCTCATCCTCACCGACCAGGTCAGGGCAGTAGCGGAGAGGATGACCGCATTTTCCACAGTAATCGCAAGGTCAAGGGCTATCTGGGCATTGATAGTGGGAGTGGCCAGGCGCAGTCCGCTTACATCCAGGACAGGTGTAACAGGGACAGTTGGTACGGAAGTGAAAGGGGAAGTCGCAGGAATAACACTTGTTGACTGCGAAGGGGGTGATGGCGATGGCAAGGGAAGGGGGAACGATGGCTGTGGGGACCGCGGGCTTTGGCGTCTCAGCAGCTGACGTCTTGATTCCCGAGATGGCTGTGGCCAGGGTGGCTCGGATGACTCTGCGGGGGAGAGGATTACTGTGATAGGCCCTTCCCAAGTGGGTGTTGGCAGGATCCCACCCGGCGTCAGCGGTCATGGAGGCAGCGTCTCCTCCCTCAGCATTGGAACTGTCAAGGGAAGGAATCATGGCAGAGTTGGAGGTGGAAGGAGAGGGGGGGGTTGCCACGACATTGGCCTGGGAGTGTGAAGGGGACCTTGGGAGTATGAAATTGATGGTTTGTACCCCTCGTTGCAGGTTGGGGGCGGGGGTGGAGGCATCCGGGGGAGGAGTGGGAATCCTTGGCGACGTGGTGGGCCCAGCATTTGGTCCTCCCACAGGTCGTGCATGCCGGCGATGGCGGTGAGTGTTTCTAGAGGAGATGGGGTTGGTGGCGGATGGAGAGTCGTCCATTGGTAGGTCTGGTTTGTCCCATTGTTCGAAGACCCAGACCAGGTATTCACAGAGGACGCTCTGGGGGAACTGGAGGAACATGTCATGCACCAGGGTACATCACAGCAAGAGCGGAAGGGTCTCCACCAAGGACAGGAAGCCATGTCCCAGCAACTTGTCAAAGTGTTGCGGTAAGGTCTTTGATAGAGCAAAGACTGCAGTTGTCGTCTCCTCAGTGGCTGGGTCGGTCCAGCAGAGTATGTGAGAGGCACAGCGAACAGTGTGGATGGCAAGGACGAGGTTATGAAGGGGACCGGGGGTATAGGCAGTCTGGGACTGGTAGTGCTTGAGGTGGTCTTGGTTCTCCAAGATCTGGGCAATGAGCTCATGCTTCGCGGGACGGGAGAGGAGGTCCAGGAAGAGGGGGAGTTCCTCAGATATGGGATAGTCATTGTGGAAGTGGGTATCAATCTGTTCTTTGAGGAGGGAGATGGGGGAGGAAGAAGCAGAGAGGCGGTAGTAGACGAGCATTGAAGTTGATGCCCTTGTTCCAGGTCTTGTTGTTTTTATAGGTTGTCGGGGGGTGCCCCTCCCTCCATCATAGGATGGTCCGGTTCCGGAACCCATTGCAGTTGCCAGTTCCTATCTATGACTGCCTGATTAGGAGGTGGTGGCACAACAGGTGGCACAGCGGGCTGTGCCGGGGGTGCTGGTTCGGGCAATGGTGGCGCTATGGGTGCGACAGGCGTGGGAGGGGCAGTTGGGGTGGTGTCCCAGTCTGGGTTTGGGATATCCAAGAAGCGTACTGGGGTGAGCAAGAGGGTGAAGGTCCCTCTGGGAGTGGTCAGTTCAAGCTTGATACCGTGTTGGCAGTAGCTCCAGTAGTAGACTGCCAAGAAGGAGAGGAATGCGTGGGAAATGGCAATAGCACAGAGGTCGAGGAACGAAAGCATGGTGATGGTGGGAGCAAGGTTGGACTATTTTCACGTGGGAAAGTCCTTGGAAAAGCGTTTTTGGTACTCCTTCAAAGTCTTCTTGGCATGAGAGAGGTTCTGGGCAGGTTCCCAGGTATTTTCACTGTCGGTGTATCCTTTCCACTTAATCAGATACTCCCAAGTTCTTCCTTTATGACAATGACGTTTGATATTGTTGATCTCATATTCTAGGTCCCCTTCCATGATTTTGGGTGGTGGCTGTGTGAATGCAGGGCCGAATTCGGCCATAGAGGTAGCAGGGGATAGTTTAGTAGCGTGGAACACATTGTGTATTTTCCAAGTTGGGGGAAGAGATAGTTGGTAGTTCAGCCTACTGAGAACTTGTGTGATTTCAAAGGGGCCAACTCTCTTCAGGGCCAATTTCCAATGGGCAAACTTGATGCAAAGGTCCTTCGCTTCAAGCCAGACCTTGTCCCTTACCTTCCATCCTTTAAACCTAGTGTTTGTTCATTCCTGCATATCCTGTTGGGCCTTCTGGTGGGCTGCCAGGGCTTCCTGCCTGGTTTTGTCTAGTAGTTGTAATTGATCCTCCAGAGCGGGAAGGAAGGTAGTTTTGGTTAGGGGAGGGTAGGCTCTTGGTTCGTATTCCATCATTAGGGAAAAAGGGGAGGTGTTAGTGACCGAATGTACCGCTGAGTTGTGGGAGAATTCGGCCATGGGGAGGAGTTCGCTCCATTTCTCTGGGGTATTACCACAGAAAATGCACAGGTAGGTTTCTAGTTCCTGGTTTACTTGCTCTGTTTCACCATCCGTTTGTGGGTGGTAGGCGGTAGAGAGGGCTATGTCATAGTCAAGTAGGCGAGCAAGTTCCTTGGTGAATGTGGATGCGAAGTGAACTCCTCGGTCCGAGATACACTTGTCATGGAGGCCATAACGGGGGAAGACGTGGTGGAAAAAGAGGGCTGCAATGTCCGCAGCGGTCGCATTTTTGGTGCAAGGAATGAAAATGACCCCCTTCATAAGACCATGGTCAACCACGACCATGACCGAGTCAAAGGCACCGGAGCGAGGCAGGTCCGTGATAAGATCCACCAAGATCTGCTGGAAAGGGCGGGTTGTGGAGGTGGGGATGGGGGAAAGTCTGGGTATGGTGGGGTGGGTATTAACTTTATTCGCCTGGCAAACGTAGCAACCCTGTATAAAACGGCGGACATGGGAGGTGAGGCCCAGCCACCAATAGTCACGAGAGACCTGGGTGAGGGTTCGGAAACGTCCCTCATGGCCCCCTGCTGCAGAGAGGTGAAGCTGCTGCAACAACTCCTGGCGTGCTGGCTCTGGGACGTACAGTCAGCCTTTAAAGTAGAGGGCACCATTGATGAAAGTCCAGTCGAACAGGTTAGTTCGTGGAAAAGGGGGGGGAGGAAGACATGGCACGGAGTGTGTCCAACACTAGTGGGTCGTCCGCGGTAGAGTGGGAAATCTTATCGGCAAGTGCCAGATCGAGTTTACGGATGAAGGTGGTCGGGGGAAGGAAGACAACGTCCGTGTTATCATGCGAGGCATCGACATCGTCCTTGTGAGAAAGGGCATCAGCAGGGCCCATCGCCGTTCCCGAAAGGGCTGGCCAGATCAGGTCAAAGTCCTGGAGGAACATTTGCCATTGGGCCTGGCGATGGGACAGGTTATGCGGGTGTTTGAAGTAGGTGAGGTTCTGGTGGTCCATGAGCACTGTGACCAGGTGTGTGGTTCCTGACAGGTGGTGCTTCCATTCGGTAAGGGCCAAAATGACTGCAAGCATCTCCCGATCATAAATGTCGTAATTCCGTTCCGTGGAGCCAAAGGTTTTCAAGAAGTAGGCACAGGGGTGGAGGTCACCAGCAGTATCCTTTTGCATAAGGACCGCTCCTGCCACAAGTAGGGAGGCATCCATCATGACTGTGAACAGTGTGGTCGTATCCGGGTAATGAAGCACTGGTTTGGTCAGGAAGGTATTCTTCAGCTTGGTGAACGCCTCCTGGCAATCCAGTGACCAGTTCCAAGAAATCCCCTTCTTAGTCAAGCCATGTAATGGTCGCACAAGGTCCGAGAAATTCACGATGAATTTTCGGTAATAGTTGCAAAACCCAATGAAGGACCAGACCACTTTGACTGAGGTGGGGGGTTGCCAATTCTCGATTGTGGTAAGTTTCATGGGATCCATCTTAATCTCGCCCTGCTTTACTACCATTCCCAAGTATTTGACTTCCGACACGTTGAAACTGCACTTCTCCAGCTTGAAGTAGAGTTTATGGTCCCGCATCCGTTGCAGGACTGCCCTAGTTCGTGTTGGAAATCTCCGATTAAGGAATGACCTAGATCTAACAGTCTTTGGACAGGATCTATTTCAGAGATAACACAATGATGATTGTCTTACAGGTTTCAGGAATCTGTCTCAGATGGATAGAAACCATCAATGAAACAAAAGATGGATATAACACATGTCTCAAGCTAGACACTGTCATCACTTTGTTTCATACTTGATACAGTGGTTTCAACCACTTATAGAATAGTGATACCATATATGTTTCATCACTATTCCCTATATAACCAGGGCCTTAAGCCCTTGGTCAATTTAACAATTTCACCAGACGTTGTTCCACTCCCAGCAAACACTCTAAGAGTTCTATCTTCGACTTAAGCCACTCAGTGAGTAATTCCCACTGACTCTGTGTTGGTGCTGCCGTTGTTGTATTTCCATTTGCAACTTCGTCAGTTTGCTCGTCATGTTCTTGTTGAGTTCAAGAGTGGATGAGGAGGTCATCCATGTAGATAATCAACCATCCTTCCATGATCATATCCCCAAAGATATGGTCCATGAGAGCTTGGAAGGTCATGGGGGAGTTGCAAAGGCCGAAGAACATTACAGTCGGTTTGAAGAGGCCAAAAGGGGTAACAAAGGCTGCCTTCCATCGGTCCTCCGGCTTTATGAGGACATTATTATATCCCCAACATACATCCATCTTAGTGAAGATCAAAGAGTCCTTTAGCTTATCGACGAGATCAGAGATAAGTGGGAGGGGGTAGGCATTCTTGACCATTCCTGAATTAATGTGACGGTAGTCTTGACAGGGGTGGAGCTTTCCGTCCTTCTTGGGCACAAAGAAGAACGGGGATGCCTGGGGTGATTTAGATGGCACAATTTTTCTGCTCTTCAAGTGCTCGTCAATGAACTCCCTACACGCTTGGGTTTCTGCCAGGTTCAAGGGGTAGGACTTGGCCCGTTTTGGGACAAAGTCCTTAGTAAGCTCAATTGCATGGTCGAAGATTCTCGACGGTGGGAGTTCTCCAAGAGGGGGTTCCTGGAAGACTTCTGTGTAGGCCTGGTAGGCCGATGGCAAGGTTACCTTGCTCCTTTCTGATGTGGCTACTAGGGTGGTGGATACCGTGGTTTTTCGTACCGGATAGGCACATGCTGCCTCGTGGTCCAACTTTTTCTTCCAGAGGTTTGCTATTCGAGCATCTGGGTCCATCCCTAGATAGCGTACAAGGTACCGTTGGGTGACCGCTTTTGGGGAGTTGTGTCGTAGTTTGGGCATTACGTGGGGGAGTTCTACAGTCCCTTTCATCCAGTCAATGAGGGGGTTGGTTTCTCGTAACCAGGGGAGCCCTAAAATTAGGCTTTCTTTGCTGCAGTCTATAACCATAAACTGCCATTGTTGTTCCTTATCGCCAATTCGTATTGTCAGGATGACTTGGTGATGGATTAGGCCATTGCTATTTGTGGTGCCATCCACATTGCTTGCCCTTAATGGGGTTTTCATTCGTTCCTTTCTCCATCCGGCCTTGTTTACTAGATGCCGATCTATAAAACATCCAGTTGCTCCGCTATCCACTAGTGCGAGCTTGTTGATGATTTGCCCAGTAGTACCAGCATAGAGGGAAGTGGGGATTCTCATTGATTTAGACTTGGTACTGGTTACTATTACAGGGGTGATCTGGGGAAGCGAAGACGTCGATCCTTCCTTCCCTTTCAAAAATCTGAGCTAGTAGTCACGTGGTTCGCAGCTTCCTCTTCGTCGCTGCTTCCTTCGTCTTCTTCATCATGCTTCTGATAGCAGATCCTAAGGGTTTTGATTGCCGTCTCCTCGGAGATCCCCTGTTCCTTCATGAACCGCTGCATCTGGGATTCCTTTTTGACCTCTGTTGCCCTGACCTGGTTGCGGTTTCTATTGGTCCTTCATTCGTTTCTGTTCTGGTTCCTATTTCTGTTCCCAAACCGTCCATTTGGGCATCGGGGGTGATTTCTTGTAGAGCACCCTGGCCTTTTGCAAATGAAGCACAACCCTTTGGCAAAGCATTCTGCTCTTTCATTGGATGTGAGGCAGATGGCGTCGATGTCCATTTGGTATGGGTCCTTTTCGTTGCTGTGTCTGCGAATGGAAGGCACCCATCCAGACCCTCCTCCTCAATCATACTTGTTTTGTTCGGTGAGGTCATAGAACGTTCCCACTCTGTCCAACCATTCCTTCATATCCTTCGGCTGGGGAATGACCAGGGCCATGGCTTTAGCGGTATCCAGGTGGATGCGGAAGACATCGTTTATGTCCTTCATCTTGGCCCTTCCTGCCTCTAGTTCGAAGACTGTTCTGAACTTGTGGAAGTCTCCTTTGAACTTTCTAATGTCCATGGCGTGGAGGGCATTCCAGGCACGTTGTTCCATGGAGGCCGGACAGAACTTGAAGGTGGTGAGGAAGCTTTCAGATATGTCTTTGAAGGTGATCTTCTTTCCTTCCTCATCGTTGCCATACATCTTGTTGTACCATCCTTCCACGAAGGCCTGTCCCTGCCCTTTACTCATGTGGTT
>JBBPTU010001085.1:0-14791 GCA_038094295.1 Tylopilus aff. beelii | reverse complement strand
ACCACCACCATCCCCCCGTTGGAAAAAAGCCCCCCTTCCAGAGCATGTGTGCTCAACAACATCCCCATGTGACCTCAAGCTGTCCGACATTGGGCAATACTTCCACCACTTCCCAAAGGGCACATTCTGCTCTTCCCTTTGTCCCCCACCCATCCCCAGGCAGATCCTGTGGTACTACGCCTCACACCCCTGGACCTGGACTTGAATCACCAAGTCTAGGCCCAAAAAAGGTCAGACCTTTAACATCCCCACCTTCCCCATCACTTGCAGTGAAGGAGCAGACAAGGCTATCTGATGGGTGGTCTCTGTCTTCCACTCTTTCAAAACTCAGCTTCACACATCCGCCAAGGAGGCAGCCTCAGGCAAAGTCCTGCCCCCAATCATTTGCCTTTTCCAGAACAACATGGTCCTTCACATGAGGGCCAACCTTCACATCCTCCGCAAGGCCCCTCCCCCAGCAATTGCCACAGCTGCACCCTCTGTCCCCCATCCCCCACCCCTTCCTGCGCCCTGCCCACATGCAATGGAGATAGTGAAACTCCAAGTGGACCTTACCACACTTCAGGCCCTGGTTGCCACCCTCTCTGGTTCCAATGGGGCTTCCCTCCCTTCCACCCCTGCCTCTGCTCCCACAGTCCTCCCTGAGGACCCCAGATCCACCTCTTCCACCACCTTCTCCGTCTCCTCCATTCACAGTCACTCAGCCCCACCCACCCACCCCTGGCTCCAGTGGGTCCTGGACCAACCCAACTGCTCCCCCTTCCTTCACTGCTGTAACCCAGCTATGAAGCCCATCCATGCTAGGGCTATCCCTGATGACATACCCTGAGTCATCCTAGTCACTGCAGATGGCCACCCACCTGCCTATATAGGTATCGACTCCAACAGGGACCTACAGATCTCTTCCCAGTCACCTGGTGAACTGGTGGAGATGAACTTCCACGTCCCAGCCCATGCCTTCTCATGAACCACTGCTACCCTCACCCCCTGTATATTATGTCGCCCCTGACAGTTTGCACCCACCAACCCCCATCCCTCACTATCCACTTGAGCATGTAGGCACATGGAAGAGGCCTGCTCAGGCTGAGGGGAGTGAGAGGAAGTCTGTCCCGCCCACCCATTAATACCCACAGACCTCAAACCTCAACAGACTTCACCTCAACCTCTCCCCTATTCCCTATGCCTGGCCACTCTGAGAGGAGTGCATTGCTGGCTCATGTTACCCATAGTTACAACAGTACAACACCCCCCCCCCCCATGTAATTGATCATACAAGGTAGTCATAGTAGTCTACCTAGCTAGTATTGTCCTACATAGGGTTTGCACCCCAACAGGACAGAAATGGAAATAATAATAAAAAAAGATAGTGTACTGTAGTAGAAACAACTAGCAGTTGATAACAGCAGCAAAAAGTGATGACAGCAAAAGGTGATGATGTTAGCAAATGATGGTCCCAAATCTACATCCAGCATAACTTGATTGCCTTGCAGAATTTGAGGTGGACAACAAGGGATGACTCCCAACCAAATACTGTAAATGTTGCCTTACTTCACCACTCATTCTCAGTAAGCCTTTCAACTCCACAATGATCTGGGCAGTATTCAAGCATTGAAAGTTTCACTTCATTACTTTCTGAGATTCTGTATGTTGTACAGAAGTCTGAGAGTGAGATGTCATGAGAGGTTGTGCCAGGTGAAGATGTTGGTACTGTCCAATCCCTGAATCCTGGGTTAGCTGGAGGCTAATGATAGAGATAATGTCCTGGAGCTGGTGCCATGAAAATGAAGGATCCAGTATAGCCATGTGGTGGGAAATAGTATGGTGGATAATCATAAGGGGAAGGTGGTGGTGGATAAGATTGTGGTGAAGGCATAGTAGCATTGCAGAGTTCTGAAGGTTCATTACCTAGGCCTGCAGACAGAGTGGAATGACCAGTAGGTCCCATTGGTGAATAGGGATTCTCATGCATTGTTGGCTTTGAAACTTTCAGTTTCTTATCCTCAGCAAAGTGCACAGAGTTCAGTGAAGCTGAGAAGTCAGCCTTGTCCATAATCTGAATAATAAATGATAATAGTCCAAGGACAAAAAATTCCAATGACTTACAATGGCAGTTGCCAAAGATCTGATCCACACCAGTGTTAGCTTAAAATAGCTGCCCATTGTCTTATTTTTTGTAGTAATACTAGACTGAGTGCACATCAGAGATCAATATTGTACAACAAGCAAGGATCACCTACAATCACACTTTTATCATCCAATGAATCATCTTGGGTATTATTCATATCAACTTGAGTGCATTGTTCATTGTAATCATGGTCCTGTTACTCTTTTTCAATAGGTAACTGGATATATGCACCAGATTTGCTTACTTCCTGACTCAATTCCAGCAAAGGCTTTGGTATGAATAAGAAGACAATTGTTAATGCGGTAGCGTACCATTACTTCCGTGAGAAGTATAGCAAAGGCTTGGAAGAAGGTCCTCAGTGAATAAGTGAAGGTTAACGCGACAATGACACAAGTATGGCGATTTTGAGCCAGGGTGGAGTCTCACTCAAGAGTGGCATAAGTAAGTTACACTATGGATTGCGTAGATCTAACTAGAGTACATGAACACTAATAGTGGCACTTTTATACTTAACTATGAAAGAGATGGGAAACTAACACCAATATAAGGAGAATTGGCAGGGGGAGAAGAAGCATCCAGGAAAGTACTGACTACAGGCTCCATCTGAAGGCGATGTGAGTGGAGATAAAGAGATAAGAAGGAAGACATACTGTGGACTGTGCAAGGCAGTGGATCCCTTCTATAGAGTTCATATGGTGGTGTACAGGATATGATCAGATTGGGAACAGAAAGAGACAGAAAGCAATGCACAAAGAGAAGAGGTACCCAGCTACTCCATGGTTGGGTTTCCCATGTCCGAATTCCCCATCAGATATACCAGGTACATGTCCCGGTCCAGGGTGCTAAGGAGCCCCACCACTACGAATGCTTCAGTAGCTTGATCAATGGTGTGATGTAACTCAGCATATCGCACCTCAATCTTGTCCCAGCCCATAACAACAATGATATTGTCTGTTGCACACTTTGCCTTTATTGCATCAAGGAGTGTTATGAAGCCAGCTTGATCAGCAATCTTCTTGTGAGGAGCTGACTGGGGTTGTCCTTTGAACTTTTACTTGAACTTTGATGTTGGTAAATGTTCAAGGTCACAGGAAAGAATGGATGCAAGTTCTATCTTGAATTTTCCAGAGAACTGGCACATCTGGAACTTGAATGGCCCTTTGGACATTAGTGCCAATGTGGTCATTGATACCTTGGAACCTTGACTCAGCTTTTTCTCAACCATAGTCAATGTCTCTTCAACTTGGATGTACATACATATATATTAGGTTACAAACCATGCAATTGAATACTGTTTTACTGTATATATAACATATAAGAAGAGTGATTTGCTAGGCATATATAAGGTAAAGTTATGATATATTCCACTCATACCCCTATTTCACTCTAGGAAGCCATATTGGTAGGCCTATTGAATTATTTGAGAATGTAAATTGTTTTTACATATTTACTTTTGAATTATATTATCATTTTTTATATTCAGAGCTTCTCCTGTTCCCCTAGCATGCTATTTTGCATTGTCAATTACATAGAAATATATAAATAACATTAAGGATATTGTCAGAGAAGTTATATAGAATAATGGTATACAATGTATGCAATCATATTATATAACAGCAAGTCTGTTAACGCGATAGTGTGCTAATACTTCGCCAATTACGAGGGCAAGGGCTTGCGCAAAGATGCGAAGGGAATAGGTAAAGGTTAGGGCAAAGATGACGCAAGCATGGCGATTACGGGCCAGATCGAAGGTCTTGCTCACTCGAGCGGCGTGAGTAAGTTACGCTGATGATTGCGTAGATCTAACTAGTGTACATGGGCGCTGATAGTGGCACTTTTATACGTAACTATGAAGGGAAGGGAAACAACTACTATAACGAGAGATATAGTAGGAGGAGGAAAGTGTCCGAGGTGAATATGAAATACTACTAGCTCCATCCGGAGGTGATGTGAGCGGAGATGGAGAAGGAGACATACTGCGGACTGCGCAGGGCAGTGACGCTTCTATAGAGTCCGTATGGCGGTGTACAGGATAAGATCTGATCGAGACAAAAGAGGAAAGGAAAGCGATGCAAGGAAAAGTAGGTACCCAGCTACTCCGTGGTTGGGCTTCCCACGTTCGAGTCCCCCATGGGATACACGAGGTATAAGTCCTGGTCAGAGGTGCTAAGGAGGCCCGCCTGGACAAATGCCTCAGTAGCGCAATCGATAGTGCGATGTAACTCAGCGTATCGCTTCTCAATCTCCTCCCAGCCCATAACAAAGTCTGTCTATAAAGAATTAAAGCTTTGAGGAGCAAATTGGATGTAGAAGAAGTGTGGAAAATTCATTGAAGACTTAGAAGACTTTGAAAAATATATCACTATAGCTTCCACAACTGACATAATGCTGTGTTAATATGCTGGGTATGTTTATATCATCCATAAGGATATGTCAATTTATGGTTCCTAGATCAATTGATATTATTTACTCTGTCCCTAATGGAATATTGCATAAATCTCCTATATATGTTGACAATCAAGATATAGGAACATAAATATCATACTTGAAAGCATTCCAAAAATTGATTTAGATATAGTTAAAACATATGCACACAATCTGGCTATTAACATAGCATTTTATTTATTTTAGATGTCACAAATCCAAACTATATAAGTAGTAAGATCTGATACACTACACTTGTAGTATACTTCCTTTGTGCACTTTCCTCTTTCATTTTCTATACTTTTTTACTACACACTTTTGGTATACTTTCTTTCTACACTTTTTTATTCACTTGCTATACTTTCTACATGCTTTTTATATGCTTTTTTTTTACTACACTTTGCCTATAATTTCTTATTATACAGATATTCTATAGTTATCATATATAACTAGTAGTATAATTTTACAATGCAAGAAGCTTTTGTCATTAGATTTAGTGTAATCAGTAAAAAGAATTAATAAATTTAAAAGTGAAAGTAAGTGAAATGTATGAAGAATTGGATACTTTTCTAATATATAATTTTAATAAGAGCATGTTTCTATTATAATATTCACCTTGTATTTCACATCATTTGCTATGTTATTACTTGTAATTACTTAAATATTACTTAAAAATATCTGATATTATAGGGGAGCATTTGAATATAGATAATATCAAGTAATTTTAGTAAATATTATATTTACCATACTGATATATGATTGCTCATATTATTTTCTGTAATTACCCATAATTACCACATAGAGGTTTTTCCTAATATGCTATTCAGGATGTTGTTAGCTGGGCCAAAGCAGAAAAGCTGCTAAATAAACATGACAAGCAGACATCCTTGACTAAAGATCAGGGGTGATTCAGTGGATTCCTCTAGCATCCCATCTATGTAAGCTTGCATGAGGAGTAATTGCATGACAATTTTCCCACACTGCCCAAGATCTATCAGGGGTTTCTTAAGTGCTTCTTACAACATTTCTACCATTATGTCCCAGTTGTCAGAATTGCACTGAGACTGGAATATATGAACTTGCAGTATGCTTTAGCTAGAAAAAGTTCAGAAGGATACCCTAATTGGATATAATCTTGGTACTGTGATACAAAGTAAGTAATGTGCATGTATTTTGCTACCATCTTGATTTGTAATCTTTTGTGAGTTGGAGCATGGCCAGGCTCTGGATCTAATATTAGAAAAACATTCATAACTGCTGCCTGCACTACTGCTGATGGAAACTCTGAACTTCTAAACTTGTCATTGATATTGTGATGATGCAAAAGCTTCATCCATGCAAGGTCAACAAGCTATCCTTGAGGAGTTTGCCTTTGTCTTACTAGTAGTAACATGAGTGGCATGTGAGGATCAACAGATGAAGAAATTACAATGAATGACCCTATTTTTCTAGATAGTTGACCTCTATGAGATCTTTCAGATATGGGATATCAGGCAAGATCAGGAGGTTAGATGTGCAATCAAAGGGTAGTTTGGTAATTTGTTCCAATAGCTTTTTCATCAAGTCCCTAGCACAGTCAGACATGAGAGCCCTGGCAGGGGATGCAAGAAATTGTAGTGAAGATCACATAGAAGGCAGAGGACAGAAGAAAAAAGCTGTTTCAAAATTCAGCAAGTACTAAACATATATTGTCAAGCTGTGTGTAATCTTTGAATAGGTGAGTGTTCCTCAACATATGGGCTTCAATGATATATATCATAACATTGATCTTCTGATTTGTAGTTTTGCCATGTGCATTGAGCACCTTGACCAGATCCCTGAGTCATGCTTAGGCCTTTTTTGTTAAAACTTTCATGCTGTTATTGGAACCCTGTTGTATGTACCTCTCATTTATCAAGTTCAAATATATAATATAACTTGACAATTTCTCATGTTCCTTGGTCACAAGAGAAAAAAAAAGATGTGAAAAATATGAAATAGTGCTTCTTGAATGGACCTAGCCTGCATGTGGCAGGACTGCATAAACAATAAAGTATATCATCAGGGTTTCTACAAAGATATTCTAGCAATATGTACAGTATGTCCATGCTAGAGGAATCCACTGAATTATCCCTGATTTTTAGTCAAGGATGTCTGCTTGGGCCCAGCCAACAAGATCTAGGATAGCACTGGCAAACCTGACAATATCATTGCCAGGTCTGTAGATATTTCATCACATATTCTCAGAATCTGTAGTTCAGTTCATGGCTTTGTAAAGGCCAAAGATTGGAGCATGCTAATGATGGCAGGACTCTGCTAGATTTGCCTGTGGCAATGTTTAGGGTTCTGCATGGATATGAGTATGGGTATGGATGCTGGATATCCATACTCATACCCATACCCACATGGTAGGTATAGGGGGTTAACCATTATAGGTTGGCATGGTAAAAAGGTAATGGTAATGGGATTTAATCTAGGTAATATAAACAGAACATCACTTTAGCAGTGATTATATACAAAGTACCATCAAGTACCAAACAATAACCCTATTAAATAGTCTACAAATCAAAGGTACTCATATTCACAGTGTAGGTATGAATTTCTTATAGGTATGGGTATGAATATAGCCTCAGATATCCCTGGATACCCAAATAGAACCCTAAATATATTAATCTCAAGAGACAGATTAAGCAGCATGGCAGCACAATATTTGCTTTTTACAAAGAGAATATTGGCCTTTTTCTGATAAGTATAAAGATATGGACTTTTGAAGCAAAGGTGTGGTTGTGAAAGATGCAGAAGTGGCAGTTCTGGTGATGATGCAGGACTCACTGGCAAAGCAAGACATGGAGTAGGGCACAGAACATGATGCCACTGCTCCTAGTGTCATTGCTATGAACTCACTCAAGTGTCTGTACTTCATAATAATTACACAGATTGAAGCAGTTGATAGGGGGATGAAGGAGGTGATGAAGTTGCAAATGGAAATACAACAATGGCAGCATCAACACAAAGTCAGTGATAACTACTCACTGAGTATCTTAGGTCAAAGATTGAACTCTTAGAGAGTTGGTTTTGGAGTGGAACAACATCTGGTGAAATTCTTATTAGACCAAGGGCTTAAGGACCTGGTTATATAGTGAATACAGATGAAACATATATCATATCACTATACTATAAGTGATTTAAAACCACTGTAAGAAATATAAAACAAAGTGATGACTGTGTCAAGCTTGTAACACATATCATATACATTATTTGTTTCAGTATGGGTTTCTATCCATCTGAGACAGATGTTACGATACGCGTCCTGTTGATCTCTTCTCCTTCGTTCGTCTAGCAAGGAGCAATGGACGTAGAGGATTATGAGCAAGGCTTGGTAAAGGTAATCCAGTTCTGAGACGGTCTCGCTGGAAGAACCTATCTTCACAGCAGAGGGAGATGAGAACGCAGGTGAATTGCGTAGGTCAAACTACAGTACATGGTGCTGATCTAGGGTATTTATACGTAACTTGGATAGGGGAAGACGCTATCATAACAAGAGATATGATAGTGGGAGAATAATGGCGTCCATGGGAAGGAAACAGGACAGGTGTGTGATGGGCGTCCCACGCCGATGGGAAAACATATGATCTGACGGGAAGGATCTAAACTGAGTCCATATGGTGGTGTACAGGATGAAAGAGACAAGAAAGGAAATGGTGGCGCGGACCTTGTGCCCGAAGGCGATGAATCAAAGAGAAACAGTCCAGGTATTGATGGAGTTAGTCGATCGACTGCTCCGTGGCGAACGCACCGTCTACATCATCCCAGGGAAAGCTATCCCCAGGGAGTACCTCCCCTTCACAGAATGAGATGTAGCCCTCGTAAGTCCCTTCCTCGATAGCCTGCTTGATAGCGGCGTTGAATTCAGTGCCAGTGGCGTGAGCAAGGGAATCATCCCAAACTGTAACATTACCCCCCGCACAAGACTGAGCCACCGGCTCAGTTTCTATCCGGGCCATCAACATCTCCCTCGTTCCAGATGACGTCAGTATCATCCCACTCAAGTTCGTCCTCACTGACCAGGTCAGGGCAGTAGCGGAAAGGATGACTGCATTTTCCACAGTAATCACAAGGTTGAGGGTTATCTGGGCATTGATAGTGGGAGTGCCCAGGCGCAGTCCGCTTACATCTGGGACAGGTGTAGTGGGGACAGTTGGGACGAAAGTGGAAGGGGGAGTCACAGGAATAGCACTTGTTGACAGCGAAGGGGGTGATGGTGATGGCATGGGAAGGGGGAATGGTGGCTGTGGGGACCGCGGGCTTTGGCGTCTCAGAGGCTGATGTCTTAATTTCGGAGACTGCTGCGGTGAGGGCTGCTCGGATGACTTGGCGGGGGAGAGGGTTACCGTGATAGGCCCTTCCCAGATGGGCCCAGGCCGGATCCCATCCGGCGTCTGCTGTCGTGGAGGCAGTGTCTCCTCCCTCATTGTCGGAACTGTCAAGGGAAGGAATTGGGGTGGAGTCAGAGGAAGACGGAGAGGGGGGTTCAGCCACAGCATCGGCCTGGGGGCTGGGAGGGGCGGTAGGGAGTACGAAATTGATGGTTCGTACCCCTCATTGCGGGTTGGAGGAGGGGGCGGCGGTAGCAGGGGGAGGAGAGGGGGTCTGCGGCGGCAGTGTGGTGCTAGCATTTGGTCCTCCCACAGGTCATGCACACCGGCAACGGCGGCAAGAGTTTCAAGAGGGGACGGAGTCAGTGGTGGATGAAGCGCTGTCCACTGGTACATTCGGTTCGTCCCATCGTTCGAAAACCCAGGCCAGGTATTCTTGGAGGACGCTGCGGGGAAATTGGAGGAACACGTCGTGCACCAAGGTACATCGCAGTGAGAACGGAAGGGTCTCCACCAAGGACAAGAAGCCGTGTCCCAGTAGCTTGTCAAAGTGTTGCGGTAAGGTCTTTGATAAAGCAAAGACTGCGGTTGTTGTCTCCTCAGTGGACGGGTCAGACCAGCAAAGGACGTGGGAGGCACAGCGAAGGGTGTGGATGGCAAGGATGAGGTTGTGAAGGGGGCCTGGGGTGTAGGTGTCCTGAGACTGGTAACGTCTGAGATGGTCTGGGTTCTCCACAACCTGGGCAATGAGTTCGTGTTGGGTGGAGCGGGGAAGGAGGTCCAGGAAGAGGGGGAGTTCCTTGGGTACGGGATAGTCATTGTGGAAGTCAGTCTCGATTTGGTCCTTGAGGAGGGAGAGAGGGGAGGAGGAGGAAGCGAGGCGGTAGTAGACTAGCATTGGGGCGATGTTCACTCCTCACCTCCCTTTCTTCTTTATAGGTCCTCAGGCAGTATCCCTCCTTCCATCATGGGATGGTCAGGTTCAGGCCCCCATTGCGGTTGCCAGTTCCTATCAATAGTGGCTTGATCAGGAGGTGGTGGCGCAACAGGTGGCGCTTCAGGTGGTGGTGGGACTGCCAGTTCGGGAAGTGGTGGCGTAATGGGTGCGGGCAGTGGCGTAGTGGGCACGGGCAGTGTGGGAGGGGCAGATGGGGCATTGTCCCAGTCCAAATCCAGGGTATCCAAAACTCGTGCGAGAAGAAGTGAGCAAGAAAGGGTCCCAAAAGGTGTGGTCAGTTCAAGTCGGAGACCGTGGTAACAGTGGCTCCAGTGGTATACTGCCAGGAAGAAGAGGAAAGCATAAGTGAGGGCCAATGCGCAGAGGTCAAGGAACGAGAACATGGTAAGGGTAGTGGTTGAAGTGAGGGTGGGTTACTTTCGGGTGGGAAAGTCTTTAGGAAAGCGTCTCTGGTAGTCCTTTAGTGTTTTCTTGGCGTGGGAGAGGTTGTGGGTGGGTTCCCATGTATTCTCGCTATCGGCATAACCCTTCCATTTAATCAGGTATTCCCAGGTCCTCCCCTTATGGCGATGGCGTTTGATGTCATCAATTTCGTATTCCAAGTCCCCTTCTATGATTTGGGGGGGTGGCTGTGCAGATGTGGGGCCGAATTCTGCCGTAGTAGTTGCAGGGGATAGTTTGGTGGCATGGAATACGTCGTGTATCTTCCAGGTCGGGGGAAGGGCCAGCCGGTAGTTCAGTTTACTGAGGACCTGTGTGATTTCGAAGGGTCCCACCCTCTTTGGGGCAAGCTTTCGATGGGCGAACTTGATGCAAAGGTCCTTTGCCTCAAGCCAGACCTTATCTCCCACCTTCCATCCTTTGAACTGGGTGTTCGTCCATTCCCTCATATCCTGTTGAGCCTTTTGGTGGGCTGCTAGGGCCTCGAGTCGGGTCTTCTCTAGCAGGAGTAATTGATCTTCCAGGGCTGGGAGGAAGGTAGTCTTAGTTAAGGGGGGGTAGGCTCTGGGTTTGTACCCCATCATCAGGGAGAAGGGGGAGACATTGGTGACCGAATGTGCCACAGAGTTATGGGAGAACTCAGCCATGGGAAGGAGTTCACTCCATTTCTCCGGGGTGTTGCCACAAAAGATGCGTAGGTAGGTCTCCAGTTCCTGGTTTACTCGTTCGGTTTCGCCATCCATCTGCGGGTGGTAAGCGGTAGAGAGGGCAACGTCATAATCAAGCAGGCAGGCAAGTTCTTTAGCGAAGGCGGAGGTGAAGTGGACCCCCTGGTCTGAGATACATTTGTCGTGGAGGCCATAGCGGGGGAAGACATGTTGGAAAAAGAGGGCTGTGACGTCTGCAGCGGTCGCAGTCTTGGTGCAAGGGATGAAAATTACCCCCTTCATAAGGCCGTGGTTGACCATGACCATAACCGAATCAAAAGCGCCAGAACGGGGCAGATCGGTGATGAGATCCACCAAAATTTGCTGGAAGGGGCGAGTGGCGGAGGAGGAGATGGGGGAGAGTCCAGGGACGGTGGGATGTGTATTAACCTTGTTGGCCTGACACATGTAACATCCCTGTATAAAGCGGTGGACATGCGAGGCAAGCCCGGGCCACCAATAGTTGCGGGAGACACGAGCGAGGGTGCAGAAGCAGCCTTCATGGCCCCCGGCTGTGGAAGTATGGAGCGTCTGCAACAGCTCCTGTTGGGCGGACTCCGGGATGTACAAGCGGCCCTTAAAGTAGAGGGCACCATCGAGGAACGTCCAGTCAGACGGGTCGGTGCATGGAAAGGGGGAGCTAGAGGAAGACATGGCGCGCAGTGCGTCCAGGATGAGCGGATCAGCTGATGTGGAGCTGGTGATCTTGTCAGCAAGGGCCAGATCATCAAGCTTTCGAATGAAGGCAGTAGGGGGGAGGAACACGACATCCGTGTTGTCCTGTGATGCATCGACATCGTCCTTATGGGAGAGGGCGTCAGCGGGTCCCATAGCCGTGCCAGGAAGGGCTGTCCAGATTAAGTCAAAGTCCTGCAGGAACATTTGCCATCGGGCCTGTCAATGGGAGAGGTTATGTGGGTGCTTGAAGTAAGTGAGGTTTTGGTGATCTGTGAGTACCGTGATGGGGTGCATGGTGCCGGAAAGATAGTGTTTCCATTTGGTGAGGGCCAGGATGACCGTGAGCATTTCTCAGTCGTAAATGTCATAATTCCGTTCCGCGGAGCTGAAGGTCTTCGAGAAGTAGGCACAGGGGTGGAGGTTGCTGGTGGCATCTTTCTGCATAAGGACTGCTCCTGCTGTGAGCAAGGATGCGTCCGTCATTATGGTAAATGGCACAGCAGTGTCTGGGTAATGGAGTACCAGTTTGGCCAGGAAAGCACTCTTGAGCTTGGCAAATGCCTCTTGGCAGGCCGGTGACCAATCCCACATGGTTCCTTTCTTGGTCAGGTTGTGCAGTGGTCGTGCTAGGTCCGAGAAGTTTGCGATAAATTTATGGTAGAAGTTGCAAAAACCAATGAAGGACCGGACTGCTTTGACGGAGGTAGGGGGTTGCCAGTTTTCGATAGCAGTAAGTTTTGTGGGATCCATTTTAACCTCACCCTTCTTTACTATCATCCCGAGATATTCCACCTCGGAGACATTGAAGCTGCATTTTTCCAGCTTAAGGTAGAGCTTGTGTTCCCTCATCCACTGGAGGACCGCTCTAGTCTGTTCGTTGTGCTCCTGCTGCGTCTTGGAATGGATGAGGAGGTCGTCCATGTAGATGATCAACCATCCCTTGGCGATCATGTCTCCAAAAATGTGATCCATAAGGGCCTGGAAGGTAGCAGGGGAATTACAGAGGCCGAAAAACATGACGGTCGGTTCGAAGAGGCCAAAGGGGGTGACAAAGGCTGCCTTCCATCGGTCCTCAGGTTTAATGAGGACGTTATTGTATCCCCAACGTACATCCATCTTGGTGAAGATGGAGGAGTCCTTTAATTTGTCAACGAGGTCAGAGATAAGTGGGAGGGGGTAAGCGTTTTTGACCATTCCTGAATTGACATGTCAGTAGTCTTGGCAAGGACGGAGTCTGCCATCTTTCTTTGGCACAAAGAAGAAGGGGGATGCTTGGGGTGACTTGGACGGAACAATCTTCCTGCTCTTTAAGTGTTCATCGATGAACTCTCTGCATGCTTGGGTCTCAGCTGGGTTCAGGGGATAAGACTTAGCTCGCTTTGGGATGAAGTCTTTGGTGAGGTCGATTGCATGGTCAAAAATCCGAGATGGTGGAAGTTCACCAAGGGGGGGTTCTCTGAAGACTTCTGTGTAGGCCTGATAGGCCGGTGGTAGGGTTACCTCCTCTTTCTTTGACGCTGCCGCTAAGGTAGTCAATACCGTAGTTTTTCGTATAGGGTAAGCGCGGGCCACTTCATGGTCCAGCTTCTTCTTCCAGAGCTTCACTATTTTTGCATCTGGGTCCATTCCCAAATAATGTATGAGGTATCATTGAGTGACTGCTTTCGGGGAATCATGTCGTAATTTTGGCATTACGTGGGGGAGTTCCACGGTCCCTTTGGCCCAGTCGATGAGGGGGTTGGTCTCTCATAACCAGGGGAGTCCCAAGATTAGACTTTCTTTGCCGCAATCTATGACCATAAACTGCCATTGCTGTTCCTTATCCCCGATCCGTAACGTCAGGGTGACTTGGTGGCGGATTAGGCCATTACTATTTGTGGTGCCATCCACGTTACTTGCCCTTAATGGGGTCTTCATTCGTTCCTTTTTCCATCTGGCCCAGTTTACCAGGTGCCAGTCTATAAAACATCCAGTTGCCCTGCTATCCACTAGCGCGGGTTTGTCAACGATTTGCCCTGCAGTACCAGCGTATAGGGAAGTGGGGATTCTCATTGACTTAGACTTGGTACTGGTTACAATTACAGGGGCGATCCTGGGAAGTGAAGATGTCGATCCTTCCTTCCCGTTCAAAAATCCGAACTAGTGGTTACGTGGTTAGTGGCTTCTTCATCATCACTGCTATCCTCTTTCTCCTCGTCGTGTTTCTGGTAACAGATCCTTAGGGTTTTGATCATGGTTTCTTCGGAGATTCCCTGTTCCTTCATGAATTTCTGCATCTGGGTCTCCTTCCTCGTTTCCGTGGCCCTGACTTGATTTCGGCCCCTGTTTCGTTCGTTCCTGCTGTGATTTCCGTTTCTGGAATGTCCTCCTAGGTTACGAGGGTGGTTTCTGGTGGAACAGCTGGGTTTTTTGCAGATGAAGCATAGTCCCTTGGCAAAGCATTCCGCTCATTCGTCAGGGGTGAGGCGAATGGCATCCACGTCCATCTGATACGGATCTCTTTCATTGTGGTGCCTTCGGATGGACGGCATCCACCCGGTTCCTCCTCCTCTGTCGTACTTGCTTTGTTTGGCCAGGTCATAAAACGCTCCAGCTCTATCCAGCCATTCCTTCATATCCTTTGGCTGGGGTACAACTAAAGCCATAGCTTTGGTGGTGTCCAGATCTACCGCCTTTCGCAAGATCCTGAAGATGTCATTAACGTCCTTCATTTTAGCTCTACCGGCTTCCAGTTCGAAGACTGTTCTGAATTTGTGGAAGTCCCCCTTGAATTTTCTGACATCCATTGTGTTAACGTGATAGCGATTTACTACTTCGCCGATTACGAGGGCGAGAGCTTGTGCGAAGATTCGGAGTGAATACGTAAATGTCAAGGTGACGAGAATGCAAGTATGGCGATTTCGGGCCAGGGTGAAGGTCTCGCTCACTCGAGCGGCGTGAGTAAGTTACGCTGATGATTGTGTAGATCTAACTGAAGTACATGGGCGCTGATAGTGGCGCTTTTATACGTAACTATGAAGGGGAGGGAAACAACTACTATAACAAGAGATATAGTAGGAGGAGGAAAGCGTCCGAAGGGAATATGAAATACTACAAGCTCCAT
>JBBPTU010001084.1:0-14794 GCA_038094295.1 Tylopilus aff. beelii | reverse complement strand
GTCATATCTCTAGTTATGACAGCGTCTCCCCCTATCCCAGCTACGTATAAATAGCCTAGATTAACGCCATGTACTTTAGTTTGATCTACACAATCTACCTGCGTTCTCATCTCCTTCCGCTGTGAAGATAGGTTCTTCCAGCGAGACCCTGCCAGAACTGGACTTCCTCTATCAGGCTCTACTCGTTATCCTCTATGTCTATTGTTCCTTACTTGACGAACAAAGGAGGCGAGAACAACAGGACGCGTATCGTAACACATTGCAGACCAGAGCTCTGTACGTGCCATCTGGCCGCAGAGGATATCCCAGACTTCGAATTGGGGATTCGGAGGAGACTGCTCTCAATGGGATAAGTAGCAATGAAAAATAACAAAAAACGAGCAAGATCCCAAGCTCGATACAGACCAACAGCTCGGGACGCCAAATAAGGACCCCGGACAAAGACAATGACCTTTTATTGAGATGCTGATCTGCCACATCCAGAACATAGGAGATATTATTGCACTGTGGTAACAAATCAAGCCAGACAATCGAGTGAAGGAAAAAACGTATGACAATCAAGGAAGCAATGTCACTAAGACGAGAAACATCAGACTGCCCGTTTCCATACAAAGAATTTAAGATCTCAGTTATTCGGTGACCTTGTGCAACATCGAGGACCTCGCAAGGATGTTCATCTGCAGCAGCCACAACATTGTCTCTACAACAAGCTAGACCAAAGCCAGTTAGTCAAAACAGGTGACACGTCAAGTCACTTACAATGACGACGCTCAGAGACTCTAATGAAAGGCAGGAGATAGGTTGTGCCTTCTGTGCTCATACCAACCAAACGAGAAAGAGGGCTCAGGAGATGGTCAACAAACACAAAGAAGATGAGATTTATAAGGAGCTGTAACATAATTGAAATTACATTGACTGTAGTCTAACTGAAGGGAGTAATATCGAACAAAGAGGCACAACGAAAGTGACAAATAAAGCTACAAAATCAGTCGATGACAGCGATAAACTGCAACAGTGTCGTGAAGGACAACCTCGAAAATGAGCTATGCAGGAGGCGTTCCAAGCAGGGCCACCCAATGCATGTTAAATCCCAGGTTGTTCGCCAACCCATCAGTTTTCTGAGGAAAAGTATTTACAGTATAGACAACAAGCGCCAAAGATCCTTCAGGAAGCTCGTTGTCATACGTCGCAGCACCATTCAAAGCAGGATTAAGATCCTTGTCAGGATCAAAAGTAGTGCATTTGGAGGTATAATCATAGACTGGAACTGACAAACTATTAGTCAAAGTCACGCACAGCTCGACAGCCAACATACTCCTCTGCGAAGAAGGCATGGTTAATCGACCGCTAGACACCCCCCGTGACTCCTTGCAGACTAGCCACAGATACAGAGAAACTTGACCACTTGACAGGCGTGTTCAGAGAAGAACCTACATACCAGTTAGAGATACATATGTAGATACAAACCAGTCAGACTTGCCTCCCACAGAGTTGTTGTCTACAATGGAGTTAGTATCGGCGAAAGTACGAAACTGAAAGTGAGACAACCACAGGTCATACATGAAGGTACCAGTACCGTATACCACCCCAAGACAGCCGAGTAAACACTCAAATTCTTGAACCAGGAAATTGCCTTTGATCAATTTGACACTGGCGTTGTCTGAACCAAAGACAGGTCTTGAAGTGTGTAGACGACACTGCGTGATGTGAATGATAGAGACACAGAGAGCATAGCGCGAGCTGTTCCCATCTCTTGAAACGTAAAGTCTGATGTTGTTGCTACGAGCAGAAATACGATGGGAAACAAGTAAACTCGGGTTGACGCAAGACAAGTTCATGAAAGGACCATGGTCGACGAAACTGTAAATACCACGCAGAAACCTAAACAATTTAGAATCATAATCTGATAAACAAGAATTTCAGGACAATGCACTTACTTTGTTTTGACATTACCTCCACTAGAAAACCAGAGATCCAGAGAAATAGTCTGCGCTACCGTACCTTCTCTGTAACTGACAAGAGTCGTCGAACTTTGAAAACAAGGGTCAGAAGTTGAAAGAGATACCAACCAGAACACTAACAGAAGATTCACCAGGCCGGTGTAAGTTTTGCCAAAGATTTTGTCATGATTGGTAAGCTTGGTACCGTCCACTTTCAGAGGGTGGAAGCTACTTCAATGATTTGTAGCATAAGCGAAAAAGAACGGCCCGGGAACGACCGCACAAACCTTGTGCTGGTAACATCAGATAGGAACTTTCCGGTACTGAATATCATGAGACAGAATCTCAAAGAAAGACAATGAACTCACGACAGCTCAACACATCGGGCGACCAAGGAAATTAGCAAACCAACGATGAACAAAGGGCCAAAAACCTACCGAAGGTGAAGTAACCTTTGCGCTAAGTAACTGTCTTTACGTACGAATAAGAACAACGCAGGTAAACACCATAGACGACGTACTGTAATCCTTGTTCCCACTTGTGGACGAAATGAAGAGGTAACTTATTGTCTACCAAGTCAGAGATTAGTCAGTAGTCTACCTATATTGAGTTAGGATCACCTTTGTCTTCAGGAACTATCCCCTGCCACTCCGGACCGAACTGCGAATAGTCGTCCACCGGTCCCGAGGATTGATCTTCGGGGACGTCAGTCGAAGTCACCTGGACAGAACCTTTCCTGTCTTCAGGGATAGCGATTTCCCCAGTCTCCTGTACAGAACTACGGAGGCAGGAACAAGAAGTGGAATTCCTGGCAAGCAAAAGGAAGAAACTTACGAGCGATCGCTACCTCCATCACCTACCGAAGAACCTTCCAGACTAAGAAGGATATTTTTCACAGCACATCATCTGACAGGTCATTTCGCTCCAGACAATGATTCAGCAGATTCGATCAAACTGGTCGAGAGTGAGCAAACCATCAAAGTAGAGGAAACGACACCCACGACCTAGAGGGCTTCCGCAGACGCATCTTGCGCACGACTGGAGACCCAACAGTGTGAATACGTCTGGGAAAATGACAGGGAAAGACGACCCCCCAAAAAAAAACAAAAAAGAAAGCGAAACCAGTCAGTCACTACAACCAATGAACGCAACACAGACATGACGTTACAGAATAACTCACTCCAAGGTACTGGATGAAGTCTTGCGCTGCGAAACCACCCTGGAACTACAATGAACCAACGATCAATACAAGTAACTAAAAGGGCGAAGAGAGAAAAAGAAACCTTACTGTTTTGCCATCGATGAGAACAAAGCAATAGAGCAGAATCAAAAACATCACCTTCGAGAATCTGCAACGAGAAGATCAAGCGGCGATGCAACCATGTCGATCGCACGAATATCATGCGCCTCGATTGAACTAAGGTACCTGAACGATCGAAAGGCAGCTTACAAACTAATAGACATTTAGGAGCAAAAAAACTACACCTGACATCGGGTAATAGATCAATCGTGAAACCTCAATGTGTCAACGTTCACTAAATTCTCATGGACGAGCACATCACTCACAGTGTTGGACTACGCTTCACACTCCCAGACCTATGACTGCTGCCTACGTTACGTTCCAAATTGAATAAGAACACCAAACAAAGACAAGTCAGAAGTTAAGTGGACAGTGAACGGTCGGTGAAAGGACACTAATCAAAAACAACCATAGAAGACATTCAAATTCAGAGTTCCAAAATGTCGTCCAAGAACATGATGCCCAACTTCACACCCAACTTTGATCCGAAAAGCAGTCCACGTCAAAGGTCGATCAATCGGTATTTTCCCCGCACTTGCATCCAGCCAAAGCTTATTCACGAAGACAGATCAGTCAAACTGTTAACGCTGGCTGCGCGACCTGTGGCTTGCGACGAGTTGGTCCAAGAGCTTCCCTATGAGTTGACTAAGGAGAAGCTGAACGAAGAGGAGGAGGAGGATAGTGACTCTGAGTTCGAAGATAGTAGGAGGTAGACGATCCAGTCTGAGATAAAGATCTTCTCCTGAAGATCAAGGGTCTCGCTCGCAAGCGGAATGAGATGATGCGCAACGTAGATTGCGTGGATCAAACTAAGGTACATGGCGCTAATCTAGGGTCTTTTATACGTAACTGGAAGAGATGGGAAAACATAACTGTAATAAGAGATACAGCTAGAGGAGGGGTAGTGTCCAAACAGAGAAGGAAAAAGAGATAAGATTGACTGTGAGAGAGTTCTCACAGTCGCAAGAGAAGATCCCACGAGTGTGGGAGAGCACCGATCGGGTCCGTATTGCGGTATACAAGATATGTCAGACAACAAAAGGGGAATCAACCGAAAATGGCAAGCATGGACGAAGGAGGCAGAGAAAGACAGGAAAAGGGAATCATCCCCGAAAGGTAGTGGGTTGCGTACCAAAGTAACTCTCGATGTCGTCCCAGCCGAAGGAGGGCTCAGCAGTAGTTGGCTCCTCGCAGAAGGAGAGGTATCCTTGATAGGTGGCCTCAAGGATGGCCTCTTTGAGGGCGAAGTCTAACTGCTCCTGATGAGTCGACAAGTCGTCCCATACCGTAACACAAACCACTGAGTCTGAACCAGATGTGACGCGCAAAACGGACAACTAACCCAAGAGGAATGGGCAACCCTAAATAAAAGGGAACAACAACCCAGTAACAGAGAGGCAATACAATTGAAAGCACATCCCAGCGCGCACATATCTGAGATCTGTTGTCGTGATGATGAATACAACCAAGAAAGGGACGAAAGGCGACAAAGAGATGAACTAAAACCACATCGAACATGAGCCACGAACTGAGATGCAGTAAGCAAAAGAGACTCAAACTGAGCTCGACCTAATATGATAACAATCAGAGATATGATCCACGACAAATGGCAACAACAGTAAATGCCCCCATCTCTAACCACAAGGTATTACAACCACCGACCACTCGAGCAGACGACAGAGGGAAATCGACCTCTGTACCAAAAAGGCGAGCAAAGAAGAAGCAATCATGGACAAATATTACGACTTCGATGTCACGAGTAAGTCACCCCAACCTATATTGCCAAACGTTGACTGACGAGACACGAAGAATACAAGTACACAGAGTTTCTCGAATCGAGACTAAAGGACAAAGGTGCTGCACCACACCTTGCATGAAACAACCAGCCCACCTAAGGACCAATTGGACTAAGAGGACAGTGGGGTGCCTGTGAGTCTTAGAGCACCAGGAAGACTGGGAAAACTCCAGAGGACAATACTGGGTTGTCCTGGAGCTGTGGGAGTCCCTTATATACTATTCTACTGTTTACATTAGTGTATGGTAGATCTAGAGATATGCTATGCTAGGGCTAAGGGTATATGGTCTAGAGTGCAGCATGGTAGCTGTCAGAAAGGAGGGTATGGATAGGAATGGTATCACCTATGCCCAGAGTGTAGGGTTGGATGTTCTAGACTGCCATGTGTTGGTCTAGAGCATGGACATGAGGTAACATGAGGCAAGGATGGGGTTACATAGCCTTGCTGAACATGTGTAGGGTGATAGGGTCAAGGGGAATGGTCTAGGCCTGGGGCTAGGCCATGTCATTGAAAGAGGTGAGTGACCAGGAGTGACTCATAGCGAGTCATGACTGACATTGGACTGATGTGTGACTGACTCATTAGCCAATGCATGACTGATATTAGGTAGGAGCGTGATGGACATTAGTCAGTAGCGTGACTGACACTTGACAGTTGTATGACAGCTATTAGGTAGTGGTGTGACTGACATTAGGGCAATGCGTGATTGACATTAGCCAGTGTGTGACTGACACTAGGTCAGTGTATGACAGTCATAGGGGAAAGATAGGCATTTGTAACATTGTGTACAACGTGGTGAGTAAACCAACTATCCAAAGACAGCGCACTGATTCCACTAACACTAACACTGACTGTTAGACTTCCAAGTTGTTCAAGACATGGTACCCATCACAGCCGCACAAGCACAGAGTCAGCAGAATGGTTCGCAAAGACAGCCAGACTGGAGACATAGGAGAGGTAATGGTTGCGATGATTGGAATACTGATTAAAAAAGAACTCCCCTCGTACTTGAATACACCCAGGTGAGTACACTGCCTAACTACAGTACACGACAAGACTCAACTCAAAAACACAGACCGAGAGCGAATCTGAAGTTTCTTCCGACAGTCGATTGCAATCGCTGGTCTCAGGTCCGAAACATTCAAAAACGCACTATCCTGTATCTGCCATGCACACACGGTACTCAGGCGCTATTATCCTCAAGGTTACATGCTACCTTGGAAACCTGACATCTACAAAGGCCAGGCAATTCTAGAAATCAGCAATCGATACTTCACTCCAAGATCTGAGCACATCGACTCACCAGTGGTCCTGTGTGCGGCGAACATCGACTCAAGGAACATCCTGACACGCCTAGCAGGAGACAGCTTCGCCCATCTAGAAGATAACTTGGTAAACTACTACAAGCCAGATACCGAGTACTTGAAGTACGTCATCTACCACAACAAGAGAGTCAGCAAGAGTTCAATCAGACACAGGTTCCACGAATGCGACCCAACCATCTTTCGCATTGGTGACATCATGGAAGCCTATTTCTCCGTCATAGCATACCCTATCTCTGGTACTACCTGCCGAATGCAGCTAGTACTTCGAAGTATAGCTCTCGTCGACGGAACATCCACAGCGGTAAGACCAACGGTTCCCCTGACGACAGTTAATGAACAGCTATAAAACAGGCAGCGGACAAATTACGCACGAAGACTCTGATGGCAAAGAAGTCGAGTGCCGAAACGACAGAACCGACAATCACTCTCAAACAAACGTTCTACGAAGACAACAATCTGGAGGGTATGAGAGTGAGCATGAAAAAACTAAACATGAATGAGTAGAACTATGATGTTGTAGACACAACCCCGTCCATAATTCACACAGACTACGGCTTTTCCTAACGTACGTGAACAAGCAACCCTTTTCCCCCCCTCCCCCTCCCAAAAAAAGAAGTGACAGCTGAGAGTCGAACCCTCGAAATTCCCTGATAAATACATTTCTTCCCACGGCTCCCAATCTTTAACTTTTCAGGCACGGTGTCTTCTTCAGGTAAGAACTTGCCTCTCTTCGAGAGGACTCATAATAGAAAAGCTCATGCTCAAGCCATCTTGCCATCAACAGAGCAGATACGCTGATAAACCATGGGCTGGCAGTGACTGGTGTGGGCACCGTTGACTGCACCCACCACAATATGAAGTTACCTACCGCTGTTGGTGATCTACAGAAGGGAGAGAGGTATCTGATAACATGCCTCTTTCCTTACATACATTCTAACAATGTCCGACTAGATTCATCAATATGGACTATCTTTTCTTCTCAGCAATGCATCACCATAATGTGACAGTCATGAATGTATCCTACGACATTGCATGCCAGTGGTCTAAACATGTATGGGAACACATGGCAAGACTCCCAGTGCCCCTCCAAATTGACCCAACTTGAAGATGCGTCTGCTTTTTTGTCCCAAAATTTCATCTCCCCATGCACATAGAAGCCTGTCAAACAATGTTCTCTTTCAACTTCTTACCTGGTGTCGGAAGAATGGACAGCGAGGCTCACGAAAGGGGCTGGGCAAACATCAATCCCACAGCATCTAGCACGAAAGAAATGGGTCCTGGCACTAGACGTGACGTCCTCAATGACCACTTCAGTCACTCTAACTGGAAGAAAGTGGCCAGTCTCCGTGAGTCTTGCTTGGCACGAACTTGTATTGCATATCTCACTCTATGTAGGTGGCAGTTTACTAGTGAAGCTCACAGAAGCCATTCCAAAGCGAACAGAGCTGCAAGAGGCTCTCGAGGAGCTTGCGGAAAGCATCAGAGTCGACTATGCAGGTGAGCTGGGGGAGTGGGAACATCAGGTTGTGGCCTGGGAGAACGATCGAACAAAACCTAATCCGTATCAATGCAGGGGAGGAGGTGGGTGATCTTGCGAATTTCTGTGATTCCTACTCATAACTATGTGATATATCAGTCCCGACAGTAGCAGCCGTACGGTTAGAGCTTGCAAAGGAAGACTCAGATGACTTGCGCTGTGGAAATGCGGTCAGCCTCCACAAAGATTGTACAATGAGTATATTAATCAGTACAGGTCTGGAGCTGGAAGACTCGCAGTAGGTGCTAGCCTACTAGCCAAACCGTTTTCACTGACCTAGTCTCATTAGACAGTGCTTGGCATGAGATAGAGCTGGAAAGAGCTCTCATTCAACCGATAACCAAGAGGCACGGTTACTCGAACGAAGCACTTCGCTCCAGCATCATATTGAGAGCTGGGTGAAGATGCAACAATTGTTCGTCCCACTGTTCACCACGGAGTGCAGAAGGCAAACTGTGGATGTAGATGCCACAATGCTGCCAGAGCTATTCAATTTGATGCTCCCATCAAAGATTGTTGGGAGTATTAGCAGTGATGAGAAGCTGCTATAGATTGAATGGAGGCTACGTTTCGCTCAAGCGCATGATGCACTTAGTTCACTCAGATCCAATCTCCGTGCCAAAAGCTTTCTGCTCAAGTTCAAGGACAGGAACCTTTGGGGTCAAGGCACCAATACCCGTGCACGTAATTCGGTCAAGTCACATTGATGCGGCCGCAGATAAGTACAATGGAGCCTGTAACACTCTCTCAAACTTGGCTCCTTATTTGAAAGAGGCTAACTGGAGTTCTACCCTTCGCCCCCTCCATCAGCAAGACGTTCGGGGGATGTCAGATCTCCTGGATGGGGAAACTGAAGGGACGTGGAAGGTTTCATGGATCTGGAGAACACGCAGATCTGTAGACAATGGTACAGACAAATTGGGTGCACTAGAAGGTAAGTCAGATCTAACTTGTGCTTTCACTTGTACTGACGTCAGGGTAGACATTTGGATTGAGTGGTGCAAGGCACGGGCACGAGCACATCATTGGGCTGAAGAGGTTGACTTATTACTGGAAGAAATGTGAAGAACCATGGCATTTTTTGACTTGGAGGCCATGTGTTAGGATACGAGGGGTGCGAAGTTCACATCTGACGATCCTGTGCTCCTGGAAGGCTTTTGCACATACATGGAACAACAAGCCACCCTTCGTCGTGCCTTAGCATCTCGCTGTTGTATTTCTTGGGTGGAGATCAGAGCATCAGCGGCATACAAAGTAAAGGTGGGGAGGTCGCTTAGGCACTCAGGTGCACCTCAGGCACTACTTCTTGGACCTTTTAGTCCCCTTTAAGGGGGGGTTCCTTGTCGGAGCAAAATGAGCCATAAAGGGTCACCATCTGCACCAGCAATTACCGGCCGCATCTATCAATAGAATCAATCACTCTGTGCAGCCGCGAATGCACCCTCAGACCCTCGGGCGGATCGTCTCGCGGCATCCATGAGGCAGTCAGACTTATCAACGGCAGCCCACTGCCCCCGCGGGCACCTTCCCTGCCTTTGTCCTCTCACCACTGGCAATGATTCCACGTCCAGGGACCCGTGCCGCATTGCCCAGCACTACCACTGGACTGGGACAACATTTCACTTCCCCTCGCAGGAAACAAGATAGGAAAAAAACACAGCAGTATGTATTAATTCCAGGCCGTCACAACAAGCGCCAGCGAGCCCTAGAGCGCCTCAACATGCTATGCAATCCTGACAAAGCTACAACCTCGGACTTGACACCCATACCCGCTGGACTTGACGATGCCTACCATTCCATTGAAGTTGATATGCCCCTGGCCTTTGAAGAAGCAGCTACAGATCATGGACAGCCGAGCGACATCCCGGCCATCCAAAACCTGACATCATCGGCCCAAGCAATCCACCAATCCAACAAGTGGAAAGCCCTTATCCCGACCTTGATTGATCCGTTTCTGCAATATACCGCTGGAACTCTTGGAAAGCCCATTTGTCTTCCTCAAGCAACCTTATCGTGCTGCAAACTGAGATGCGCGCTCAAGAAGACATCACTCATCTGCCTCTATTATGACTGTTTGTCTCATCTCTTTCTTCCTCACTCACACATCAAACTAAATTGTATACTGTGATTTTCCAGACTTCTCAACGGTTGAAGTATATTTGTGTGAATGCGCATCGCTCCCTCAAGTTCTTTTGCAGGCCGGCCTGTTCCCTACTGCACCAGCACAACCTCGCATGGCAGTCTCAATCGAACTTCTACTCTTTTATAGGGCTCTTTTCGAGCGTTCATGCGATGGAATCAATGCATTAGCGTCAGCGCTGAATACCCACTACATCCGCCGAGGATTTCTATCAACCAGTCACGCACGTCATCTTTACTAATTATCTGTCAGGGGAAAACCATGCAGGAACCATTCAGGCGTAGTCTTGGACAGGCTGTTCAGTGGTTTGATGTTCTTCAAATCGAGGTCGAACACTGCATTGAACTCTTTCTCGAAGAAGCTCGAGCTCAATTCTCAGAAGCGCAAACAATTTACACAGCCTCAAATTCCCAACCAGATGCGGACATGCCTTCAGTCCCTGTGCCCAACACTGTCTCTTTGCTGACATCTTCATCTAGTCTGATCCAGCGCTGTCCCACGTGTTTCGGGGGCAATACCTACGGTCACCCACTCTCCACAGGTGGTGACATTCATGTAGCAATGGACAGCAATTTCCACCATCGCCACCGTCGCTCTGCTGGAGATGGTCCCGTCTTTTATGAACCCAAATATTTCATCCCCAAGACTTAGGTCGACGCTGTAGGTCAATGGATATTGAAGGCTCGCAAGTGTCCTGCAAAGAGCTCTGCAGCTCAGGTACCCAACACGGCTGTTGTTACGGTATGGGACGACTTGTTACCTCATCAGAAACAGCTCGACTTCGCTCTCAAGGAGGCCATCCTTGAGGCCACTAGTCCAGGATATGCATCGTTCTGTGACGGGCTGCCTGCCCCAGGATCATCCTTTTCCTGGGACAATATTGAGAGCTACTTTGGTACTCAACCCACAGGTTTCCCAGGATAGATTCCCCTTTTGGTCGGTTTTCCCTTTTATGTCTAATCCCTCCATTCTCAGTTAGTCGTCTGCCTGATATATCTTGTACACTGTTATACGGACTTATTTGGTATCTTCCCACATTCGTGGGATCCTCTCTCACAGTCAATCTCACCTCTTCCCAGCGGACGCTATCTCTCCTCTAGCTGTATCTCTTGTTACAGTTACATTTTCCCATCTCCTCCAGTTACATATAAAAGACCCTAGATTAGTGCCATGTACCTTAGTTTGATCTATGCAATTTACGTTGCGCATCATCTCATTCCGCTTGCAAGCGAGACCCTTGATCTTCAGGAGAAGATCTTCCCTTCAGACTGGATCGTCCATCTCCCTCTATTACCGAACTCCGAATCACTATCCTCCTCCTACTCTTCATTCAACTTCTCCTTAGTCAACTCATAGGGAAACTCTTGGACCAACTCGTCGCAAGCCACCAGTCGCGCAGCCAGCGTTAACAGCTGTCGACCAATGTGAATCTTCCTATGAAGCTGCAGATGGTAAGAAGCAAAAGGCAGCCATGGATAGCTTTGACAACACTGGTGTGATGGCACTCATATGTCGCCATGACATTCCGCTTTTCTTCGCTAATATCGACTCTCCTGGCGAGCAGCAGAAGTAATGCATTTCACTCATCGAGCACCTCTTCTCTTTTCTTCCATCCATTGCCATGGTAACCGTCTTCTATGACATCGGATGTGTCACAGATCGTTCCCTGTGCCAGGTATGCCATGTTTTCATCTACCATGTATGCTCAATCTGACCACTCGTAGTATGACATACTACAACCTGACATCATGTCTTGTCTGCGGTTTGCTACGACTGTGATGCATGCTTATGGTCATGAGTGGGCTTGCCAATTAGTATACAATCCTCGCCTGACTGAAGGACTTGGACTGTCTGATGGTGAGGGCACGGAGCGGTTATGGTCGCGTCTCATCAAACTCATTGGCATAGAACGGGCATCCTTGGTAAATTATATTGACCACAACCAGCGATCTGTTATGGTATGGGACGACTTGTTGCCTCACCAGGAACAGCTCGACTTCGCTCTCAAAGAAGCCATCCTTGAGGCTACACTCCAGGGATACCTTTCCTTCTGCGAAGGATCAACCACCGCCGAGCCAACATTCAGTTGGGACGACATCGAGAGTTACTTCGGTATGCAGCCTACCGCCTTTCCAGGATAACTTCCTCCTTCCGCTTTCCTATTCCTCTTTCATCTGTCTTTCCCATTCTCGGTCGATTTCCTTTTTCTGTCTGACATATCTTGTATACCGCAATACGGACTTGATTGGTATTCTCCCACACCCGTGGGATCTTCTCCTGCGACTGTGAGAACTCTCTCACAGTTGATCTCATTTCTTTTCCTCTTTCGCCCGGATGCTACCCCTCCTCTAGCTGTATCTCTTATTACAGTTATGTTTTCCCATCTCTCCCAGTTACGTATAAAAGACCCTAGATTAGCGCCATGTACCTTAGTTTGATCTACGCAATCAACGTTGCGCATCATCTCATTCCGCTTGCGAGCGAGACCCTTGATCTTCAGGAGAAGATCTCTGCCTCAGAACTGGATCGTCCATCTCCTACCATTCTCGAACTCAGAGTCACCATCCTCCTCCTCCTCTTCGTTCAACTTCTCCTTAGTCAACTCATAGGAAAGCTCTTGGACCAACTCGTCGCAAGCCACCGGTCGCACAGCCAGCGTTAACACGATCCATGACTAATGTGCTGTCAGCGCCAGCGCCACATTTGGTTGATCAATCGCCAAGCCTTGGCAATTTGGTCACGAGATGCGTCGGGAATTAGATTCCTGGTTGAAACGCCGAATGAAGAAAGGTATCGGTGAACAGAGCACCATTGCCCAACAAGTCTTGGACGGCAGCAGTATTCCACCATCGGAACTCAGGTCTCAATGGTGTGCCCAACGTGCAGCACAACTGTCAATCAGAGCTTGTATGAGTTTTACTGTCCCCTTCGCCTTCAAGTCATCTCACCATATTTAGATACCCCTGTCAGGCTGAAAAAGGAACTTGACAGTGTTCTTGCTTTACAGGCTGACCTGGATGCTTCAGAGCATGCTCTCCAAACTGCGCGCACAGCCATGGAGAAGGATCCCATGACCAAAGATGCTCTCAACGTCCTCGACAGCATGGAACGCAGCCAGAACCACCTCCTCAAGAAGATTAACACGTTATATGCATCATTAAATGTACATACTGAATTCCCACAGTTAGAAGGGGTTCCCCTGCAGTTCGTCCAAACTCTATTCATGGTGCGAGATCTCAAGATCAATATCTGCAAAAGGGCAATCAGTAGTTTTTTTGAGTGGGACAAGCTTGATTGAGCCGTAGGTGGCAAAGACAAGACGCTCGGTCTGTCCCATGCTAATGATTGCGTGCAACACTGAGTGCCACATAGGTACCAAACTCCATCAACAGACACACAAGGCTATCGCGAAACGGCAGCCAGCTCTTATGGCTGCAATCAAGAAATTCAACAACTACTGCCACTCGAGGACCTATATGATCCAGTATTCTTCATCCCACTTCCAACACCACTTTCGACCAAGCTTGCTGACCTTTGTAGCAACCAGACTCTACTACAAGATGTTTGGATATCCCCCGCAACTGGCGATATACCCTGATGGTTAGAAAATGTTAAGGTACGCGAGGGGATCCATGCACTACTAAAACGAGATCGCTGTTGTGAGGAGCAGCAGCGCCTAGGCACTGAGGCAGATAATATGTGCCGGTGGTTCGGCGTTGAGTTATTTGCCGTGGAAGTCACATTACGAAATCCTGCTGGTACGTACTCAACAAATTTATTCCACCATCTGAGACTTCTGCAGCATCCCTTTTCCGAGTGTTGCTGCAGCATCATCGTGAAGAAATAGTCGAATTACATGACCACTGGGCAACCTCACTTGCATCTGTAGCACGCTACTCCAGTCATGCCGAATTGGCTGTCCACCTTGCAGGTTTGTTGTATGGTGAACTATCCATCCCCATGGATATTCAGTGGTTACCTCCCCTCACATGCCAAATACCTGCAATTGAGGACCTCGAAGAAGATAGTGGTGATACCGAGCTCGACTCCATCAAAGAAGTCCCCCAGCCTGCAGAGGCACTGCTAGATGACATTTTAGGTGATGGAGATTACAAGGACAAAGAAGACCATCAAGGCACACCTCTCACGCTGAAACTTCTATGGAACTCCCCTGATGTAAGTAGACTCCTTTTGTTGTGGCATAGCACGCTGTTGACTTCATGAGCAGCACTTGACGTCACAATCCATCAATATTTCAATCCCACACAACACTCTTGGAGGTGTTGCTGGAAGTATCGATGAGCGTGTCCACCCCTGTACAGACGGATTCCCTGTACTTGACTTCAATGCCAAAACCATCGATATCCTCCAATGACCACAGGCTTGATTAAATGATATTTGCATCAACAGCTGCGCTGCACTCCTTTATACCCATCATAAGTCCAATTTTTCTCGTCAAGTTGCCATATTCTCCACTCACAACCTACCTCGCATTTGATATCATGCCGATGATGCCACCATCTGGTGAAGTATGTCGTGGACGAACTACTGGGAGAAGTCCATTTGGATACTACCAATACACCGACCGTCAGCATGTGGGCATTGGGTTCTCTGCACAATCCATGTGGCGGCCCACCGGCTTCTCCTCTTTGACAGTTTTGCCGAGCAGCGTGGTTGGAAAACAGACCTCCAGGTAAGCCTTCACGGTCACAGGAACGACATCTGATTCTCATAGCTTCTCCAGGATATAGCTAAA
>JBBPTU010001083.1:0-14841 GCA_038094295.1 Tylopilus aff. beelii | reverse complement strand
GATGACGACGCCACTCCAATGCATTTACGGCATTCAGTGTACCCTCTTCATCCTTCGCGAAGCACTCTTTTTCAAGGCCAGCCGAATGCATAACAATAATATTTTTGATATCGACCAGAGAATCGTACCCTCGGTCAGGCTCGGTCAACCGTGTATCTGAGGCTATGTTTATTAGACAAGCCTGACAATCATTTACGTCCACCTGCGATGAACTCCTCCCCCCTAGCTACGCTTCCAATTTCTCAAAGAAGACGGCGCTCTGCAGTCAGGAATGTCAAGTATCCGGAATATCACCGCTCGATCACATCAGCGTGCATAGAACATTCTATCCGCTCTGATCGCGGTACGTCCCAACTGTTAACAGCCAATCACCCTCGTACTCGACTTTCATTCAAAAAATCTCCGTCCACTCATTATCGAGTAGTAAAAATATGTGTGACTGCGAACTTAAGCTCATGCACCATGATTTTTGCTCGTATATTCTGTTCCGAATGAAACGTACACAGTGCTCAGCACTAAAGTAAATAGAGGTACAAGTCGATACTCTGGGCCGTAACTGTGAACCGTTTGATATGGTGATCTGCGGAGATGCGATGGAGAAGGAAACACTATAAACAGCAAAACAGACGTCTAGAATGGGTGTGTACAAAGGGAACCCCCGATTCACTTCACACACCGACGATGGAGACAGATCCTTCAACTGGTCTGAGTTGGTAGTCACGGATGCCCTGAGTCGCAAATGAAGCAGACAGTTGTCTCCCAAATGTCTACAAGAAGTGAGGACATAGATTATTGTGATGCAGGGCCACGGACCACGATATCACCGTCTTGTAACAAGGTCTGCTGCTGTATCCGGATACCGTTCACGTAAGTACCATACGCCGATGCGCGATCTCTGATGAGGACCTGTTTTTAGTCATCAGTAATCAGTAAAGCCGACAAAAGTGGTTCAACCTGTTTTCCCTGTATCCAGATTTCGGCGTGTGGTGCACTCAGCGAAATGGAACCTCTAGGGAAGATTCCATTGGATGACGATGAAGGTGCTGCATTCGATTCAGATTCAAACGGTATCCGAACTTTTTCTGGTAGTGAGAGATGCTTTGCTTCAAAGGGGAAGCTGCCAGGCGACGGGGTGAATGACAGAGTTGGTAGAGCGTTAAAGTACATCACGGAGAACGAGAGGTAGTAGTTCAGCTGAGTAGATTTGAGGAAAAGGAGAGCAGGATGAGGACGCAGACACAGTAAGACTGCCTCCAGATTTATACCCTGTACACGAACGCTGGAACCTCCAAATGCGATGCATGAGGGGGTGGAGACATGTACCACAGCAACAGACGGAGGTGGCCGCAAGGCTGGGTGAGTTTCGGAATTGTGTATCCAGGGTCGCACAAATGGGAACACCGAAGCTGCGGGTCTGGAATTCCGCAACCACGAATCAGCATCACCGGTGGATCATGGTTGTACACACCGAGGCTACACTTCGTCGGCTCCAACGGAAGGGTGGGAGAAAATGTTACGCAAAAAATGCAGCTAGTAATCAAACGGGTGACTCAAAAAGGCCGGGGACCTCGTGGAGTCCAGCCCGGCCCCACTAACGCTGATTCTTTCCTTTCTAGACGATATTGAGTTCTGCTGGTGATGAGCTGAAGCATCTTCCGGATCGGGGTGACCCGAACGATGGGAACCTGTCAATGAATGGACACAGGGATTTTCGGAAATCTGGTTTATAGGTAGGGGATGGAGAGTTACACCATTCGATTTGTTAGAATGAAACCCTGTGACTGAGTTGTCAGCATTTCAGCATTTAGCTCCGTTCCTAGGATCGATGCACGGAAACGGTGAATCAGGGGGAAGAGTACTCCCGCTGTTTAACCGATCCTGCTTGGAGATAACCGTTGACGCATGTCAACCACGTTGCCACTTCAGAGAGGGGAGCATGCCAGGGCGGTACACGAGTGTTACAATACCCAGCGGGTCTCGAAGGAACCTTCTAGACAGCGAGTCCGCATTAGCTTTTCTAGTTCACATGTAAGTAATTATTACCTGGTGAGAATTCTTCCAGCTCATTTTTCAGCCGTGATCCCTTTTGACATCACTAGATATCAGTACCAGTACAACATTGATTGGCGAGCAAGTTATAGAGGCACGTGACTTGCTAACTTTTCTATGCGGGCAATGACAAATTGACAACTCTCGCGTGAGCTTCGATTCCGAGCCCCAGGTCCATTTCTTCCAGCAAGGTAGCTTGCCATGTCACGTCTTCCCCGAGCTTTCAATTCTTTGCTGCAACCCTCTTGGAATGTATTGAAAGCGCCGGCATCCGTGCTACCTCGGACGCCACGAAGAGAGGTCAATTTTTCGACGCGACATACGGGGTCTACTTCGAGAGACCACCCATCACCTCACTCCACTTCAAGAGGTTCAGATGACGACACGTATTTTGCAACTCATCTCCATTCCATCTTTCCATCGTTGGACTTTCCTCCAGAGTTAGCAAGGCGAATACTCACTCATGGCAGTCACAAAGCTGCTATTCATGGACACAACGGCCGCCTAGGTTTCATCGGTAGGTATTTACACAACCGGTGTGGTTTTTTCTCGCTCGTGGTTGACGTTCGCTTCCATAATACGGACATCGATAGGCCGCCGTGTCTTGGAATCATACTACCTTTTGTTCGTCCACGAAGCCGCACAAGGCCGTACACACTATGATTACGACCGCTTAATCTCGCGTGCACTAAACACGTACTTCCTGGGAGAACATGTTGCACCTCGGTGGTCTCTTGGTCGCGTGCTTCTCTGGGTTCCGACAGCTCCAAAAGAAACTCTCCAAACTGCTCAAGCTCAAAATCCCGATTCCGAACTGGACGAGGCATTGGTGGCATCTCCTGGTATAGCAAAAAGTGTTGGGCTTTATAAAGTGATGGGTGAAGCCGTTCAAGCCGTGGTGGGAGGCGTTTATCATCAGTTTGTACGTGCTGGGCTTCCATCATGACACTACGAAGTTAATGGTGTCGCGGCGTCTTATCTTCACCGCGGCGTATAGGGTGGCTCCGTCGCTCATCAATTATTCCACACGCAGATACTCCCGCATCTTTTGTTGCCTGGGAGATCAAGCGGAGTCCCCGAGGAGTTTCATGCAACGGCTTCACGAATTTGTGAACAGATGGGCGGCCCTGAAAGTGATCTATTATACCATTTAAACATCCCTGAGGACATGGATGACGTTCATGTGCAAACACCAGGCAGGAGAGTCGCGTAAGCATTTTCAAAAGTTCTGGATGAACAAAGTATTTACACATCCAGCAGCGCCGCTGGACTATAGCTTCGCTGATATTTACCACTAGTTCGTTCTGTTCTGTCTCAGAGCCCCAAAATTGCCAGACTATGTTTGATTGGACGTACCTGGCCATGGCGGATCGACCCATGTGGAGTGCACTGCAATCCGTGCAGGCGTTAGCAACATGGGTATCTCAACGTACGACGGAGCTGTCATCCTGCTCAGATGCGCAGTACCGTTAATTAATCAATTAATTCCCTCTTACGTCCTCTCTGTCTGCGCAGGCAAATAAGCTTTCGAACTGGGGACAATTACTTATCCGCTTTGCCGTTCCCCAGCTGCCTCATGCTTGAGCCTCATGCGTCAAGATTAGTGCACACGAGGCCGCGGCCCGCGGCTAGATAATGCCGTTTCGTGTAGAGCGGCGACGACTGCCATATTCACGAGTCGCGATTTGGTGTACAATCGAAACCCACCGTGGCAGGCGATGTCTTGGAAAGGGGGGGATCCTTGTTTGCGGTCCCTTCCGATCATTGCAACGGAGCTTACTGCCAGTTTACGTCTCTCGTAAACATCCCCGGCTTTTAGTTGATGAGCCGACGAGACCGGTTTCGTTGCTCAGTGGAGCGGAATCCGTACACTCTCCAGTGATAGTAGTCTGATTAGATCAATGGTCTGTCCTCCGCGCACATCGTATCTATCTAATGGACATATCACGGCCCAAGCGAGGCTGCCGTGCCACCGGTCAATGGTGCAGGGAGATGCAGCGGACAATTGTCCGAGGAAACCCTCAAAATTGCTTTCGCTGAAGTCGAGGCGCAAAGCACAACGTTTCGTTCTAGAATTTCATCCTACATTATCGCGAAGGTCCGTCGACGCCGGTGACCGCATTTTGGGGGGTTCGTGATGTAACAACACGGAGGGAATGCTGTGGGGCTCTGGCTGTTGGGAGCCTTGGAAGCCATCAATTCAGGATCGATTAACGGACACCAGCGGTGACCCACAGCGTATTAATTTATTCTGGTTGACATGTCCCACAAGCCCCTATCCAGACGGGAATGAGCGGCTTTTCGCTGTCACCCCCAACTTCACTGAGGCGATCTAGCACGCGTAATTCTTCTGCTCCACCCTTTAGCTGGCCGAAGATCACATACTGGCCTTTCAACTTCTTCAGTCGCGTTTCGTCGTCCGTGAGCACGATGAAGAATTGTGATGTGTTCCTGGCGCCCGCGCCAGTCTTGGAACTCGCCATACCAAGGGCACCTTTGCGGGGCATCGCTTTGAGGCCCTCTTCTTCGGCTTTGAAATCGCCTCCATAAATGGACTAGACGAGATTATCAGATCAGAGATGAGGCTGTGATGGCATCGGTCTTTTTGTCCCTACCTCACCGCCGCTTCCATCTCCCCGAAGGATATCCCCGCCCTGAGCGATGAAGCCCTTGACGACGCGATGGATGGGGCATTCCAAGTAATGAAGCTTCTTGTTGGAAGCGCTCTTGCACGTCCCCTTTTCTCCCGTACACAGCGCGACGAAGTTGGCGGTCGTCTTTGCCAGCTTGGGCGACGCGCTCAGTTCGAAGACGAGCCGGCCCGCTGACAAGGGTTCTGGGGGATCGAACAGCAACGGCTGCGGCGTCTGCGCGTCGTCGCGTCCCTGCGACGCATCGAGGCCCTGCACGATCTCTCTCTGCCAATCGGCGAGCTCTTCTGGGTTAGAAGGGAGCCCGTAACTCGCGGCATGCTTTTCGAGAAGGGATCGGGTGCGATCGTACGCGTCTCGATCGCGTACGAACTTTTTGGAGTCCCCCATGTAAATGTCGAGATAGATCTGACGCCCCGCCATCGGTACCTTTGAGTGCTCGATTCGCGCTGGATGGTCGAGAGTGACGATTGGGAGAGTGAATTGGGATGCCAAGTCGTGGTGAAGGATCACCGGGCGTCAGAGGCGTCTTTTGTGGAGCAAAGGGAACTGGTGAGATGGCCGAGCGGTCTAAGGCGCCAGACTAAGGACTAGGTCATTGGATGACCATGGAATATCTGGTCCGAAAGGGCGTGGGTTCGAATCCCACTCTCATCACAACTTTTTCTTCTTGACACCTCACTTATTACTACACTCTCAATGCTCACTTCAAAATCAATGGTGATGGCGAGATGGCCGAGCGGTCTAAGGCGCCAGACTAAGGACCAGGTCATATGATGACCACCGAATATCTGGTCCGAAAGGGCGTGGGTTCGAATCCCACTCTCGTCAAATCCTTTTGGCTATCGATTCTCTGCTCGCCTGCAGGCAAGGAGAACGCTGATTTTTCAATCGGTATTCATAATTTCTCCAAGCTGCATCACATCCATGGCTATATGATCGTAATCCAGCGATGATATACAGCCTAACCAAGGGGATCGTGTGGCATCGTGATGGCCTTGGCCCTTGATTGTGCGCGAGGGACGCCAGGATACCTATACCTGACACCCCTCGCGCGCAATTATGGCCGTCGACGTGGCAGCTACTTGGCGATCGCCCTTGCAGGGAAGCTCGAGGCCGGCACACGTCGCCACGACAAACGCCGTCGGCTGATCTCCCAAACGGTGCTCCATTTCGACGACCGCTCAAAGATTTGATGCGATGCCTCGGGCCATCATGCCCGCGCCGCATCTGATGGGCAGGCACGCTGGAACGAATCTGTACGACCGGATTCGACTCATCATTCGAGGTACGTGGAACGAGCGATCGCGCGATGAGTCGCGAACGTCACCGTCCCCTAGTACTGCGCAGGTATCGGCTGATGACGTTGCACGGACGGGAACTCTACGGCGATAGGGTGATAGGGCTCTGTTCGTCGTCCCGCCGTCCTCGGACGATGATCAAAAAGACCGTCTTCTGATATCGGATTGTCAGGTCTTTTTCTTTAGAGACTCGGAGCTCCATTGTACTATTTTATCCATGCCGAAATCTAGAGTGCTCGATGTGCCTCTGTGACTCTCGAAATCGAGTGACAGGGAAGACATGATGTGGACAATTGGGATCAGTGATATCCCCGCACGACGGAGCTTCCCAAAACCCCATCATTTCTTGGACTGCTGTGAATCCGAGGAACCGAGATGGATAAGTAGGATAAACGGCGTCAGTCACATCAGAGGATTTGATATCGCCATGTTAACCCCGTCGAATTCACCGCTCCCCCTAGACAATGACTCGAGAGAATAAAGGAGACATAAAATGTAGTACCATATCTTCGACGCAGATGGGTGCGTTGGGTGCAAGACAACAGGGTATTCGCCAGACAATAGGCATCAAAAAATTTGATGAGAGTGGGATTCGAACCCACGCCCTTTCGGACCAGATATACTCGGTCATCTAATGACCTGATCCTTAGTCTGGCGCCTTAGACCGCTCGGCCATCTCACCTGACGATGGAGGCGGGAAAGAAATCCTTATGGCCTAGCCCCGTGACATCACGCGTCACAATGAGCACAGGGATTTGTTAAGTGCGCTTTCGCAAGCACCCACACGAGTCGGGAACATGGCCTCTGCATACTATGAATTCTACAGGGGATCATCGTACGTTTACAGCTCTACTTGCTCGCAAACGAGTCCCTACAATGGCCCTGTAGCATTGGCATGGCTCTCACCGACTCGCTGGACGAGCTCATTACGAGCGGAGCCATCACGCCGCAACTGGCAATGAAGGTCTTGCAACAGGTTCTTTATGTAGTATTCACCCGGACCACGTACGCTAACGACCGTCTAGTTCGACAAATCCCTCGCGGACACCATGGTCAAGCAGGTGAAAACCAAGACGACGCTCAAAGTAAGCCCTCTCCTGTCTCGCGGGTTGGACGTCGCTTATTTTGACAGGGCCACTTGCACACGTATCGTCTTTGCGACGACGTGTGGACGTTCATCGTCAAGAACCCGTCTTTCAAGATGGAGTCAAACGAGATGGTGTCGGCCCCACGAATAAAGATCATCGCATGCAAGAACGGAGAGACCATCGAGGCTGGAAAGAAGTGACGTAGTTCGGGTCGATATGCACTGTACTGTAGAGGTCCTGTAATCATCTTGGTGGGCGATGGAATCGATACGCAGAAACTTGCAGTGCGTTTGCTGTGACTCAGGTTGTGAGCGAAAGCTGTGAGCCCTCGCAAGGGCCACACGTGCTCAAACAGACTGACTTCCCATCCGCTTCGGGTGCTCGGCCTTGTCTCTTATCCTCCCCTCCTCCCCGGCACCAGCGACACCCATGGACCCCATCGCCTACCCAGAACCTCCAACGGAGTCCAGCGTCGCCACCGCTCGCAGGGCGCTCCAATCTCAGCGCCAAGAACTCGCGCAGCTCACAGACCGGATCGCCGCAGAAGAAGATGCCCTCGCGCAGATCGTTGCCGACAGGAAGCGCGCGATTCAGGAGATGCAGAGCGAGCAGCTCGCTTTGGAGGAAAAAGTAAAGCATACCCTGGCGTATATCTCCCCAATACGACGGCTGCCCCACGAGCTCCTCCGCCATATCTTTATGTTCAATTTCGACAATCACCCTTGCTGTGCCTGGATCCTCGCCTCAGTTTGCGTTCTATGGCGTAGACTGGCCCTATCGATACCTAGACTATGGTCCAAGGTGAGCACCGGCCCCTCTCCCTCGTGCATTGGGTCCGGATGCGTTTCCTATTCCTCCCCCCACGTCTGTGTTGGCGCCCGACATGTTCATCGATTAAACAACGTGTTTTACACCCATCTTCTCGCCAAATGATCTCTCTCTGGACTTTTCTGCGGTAAATACCCTCTTGAAGTTATATGATCTACTGCGCCGTGTCTCGCTTCGAGAAGCCATGGGTGGAGCCACATAGACTCCGCATGCTATCCGCATTTGTTCTCTTGTCGATTGGAACCGTCATATCTGACCGTTCTTCCCAGATCCGCCTCGTGACCAACCAAGGTGCCTCTCCCGACACCATTCGCCTCTGGCTTGAGCGGTCTGGTGACAAGGTTCCCCTTGATATCGAAATCTACCTGCGGGTAAGCGGTAGTTCAGTAGATATCGCGAGTCGCACCCGCGCATCATCCCCTACTCCCTGGATTCCACCCCCACCTAGTCCACCGGCGCACTATGTCCTACCACATCCACCGCCAGGTGCTGCAATTCTTTTACCTCCAGCACAGACACCTATCATTGTCCCTCAGTCGCCTTCCCATCATGACTCATGGGGAGCATCTCCCCCTCCGCCTTCGTCACGAAGTTCCCCGCAAATCCAACGCAACACACATTGGGGACACATTGCGATCTTTTACTTGATCGAGCAGATGCACCGATGGCAACGGTTTATCTTCCGGTTTGATAAGCCGTTTTCTTCGATATCCGCGCTCAAGTCCATTAATGGTATGTGGCACATGCTCCACCGAGAATTCGCATCTAAGTCCGTGATGTAGGCGACGCACCCGTGTTGAAAGAGTTTGAGATTTCTTGTGCAGAGACGATATACGCCACAGAATGGGCTTGGCTTCCCTGCACTAGCCCGTCGACCCCCTTGGCATTGTCTCAGTTGCAGTCCCTCATGCTACATCATGTACCATTCAAGTGGTCCTCTCCCATCTTCAAGACAGACCTACTTTCTCTCAACCTTCGTTCGCTCCCCTCCAACCATCTACCCCTCGACAGGATCTTGCACATTATCTCGAGTAACCCTAATCTCGAATCCCTCACGTTACACTTTGCTGTTGTCGTGCCAGCCATCCTTCCGTTACACACCACGTGCCTATTGAAGCTTCGTGAACTCACCTTTGGGGGTCATTATCACATGTCAACACTCGCTGATGCACTCGTCCTCCCCGCATTGGACGTGCTCAATTTCGATATCGAGGCGCGGGATCCCATTGAAGATGTCATCACAAACCTACTCCAACGGTCCAATAACCCACCTGTTACTCAGCTCTCGGTATCGTACGGCAGTCCCAGTAGTACCACGCTTTACTACGGTCCAGGGGGCATTGTTATCGCGTGGAATTTTTTGGCCGAGATGAACCACCTTCACACACTGAGCGTTGGTGGGACACCACTCGAACCCTTCCTAATAGCGCTGGGGACGCCAGAAGACGAGCAGGCGCACTGGATCTGCCCTAATCTGAAAACGGTGACGATGAAGAGTTGTCATACGCATCCGGACGGGATTGCAAAACTTGTTCAGCTCATCGAAGCGCGCAATCCAGAGACGGGAACTGCTACGATGATAAACGGTGTTACGCCTTCAAAACTGCGACATATCGAGCTGTACGATTGTGCATCTGTGGGACCAGACGTACTGGAGTGGTTAAAGAGCCGAGTGGACAAGGTCATATGTGTCGAGCCATCTTATGGGAGGTCTATTTGATGTATTTCTCCAGTTGTCAGATTTACGTTGAGCGCAGTATATCCCTGTAGCGCGTTCAGTGAGATTCGTATCTCCGAGTTGTGTATTAGTATTTTATGTTATAGTGCGAGTTGGGAATGGCGTTACCTCTAGCTGCTACTCATGCATTCCTTTCTAATGACGTTGTATGTGGTTTTACGGGATCCCTTTCCTTGGGAGGCGCTTAAACCCCGCAAGATTTGTACTAGATCGAACCGTTTGACTTTGAATACCGAGGCGCCCGGAGTCGTACAAACGCCGTGGGACAGGTTTCATATGAGCGGAGAGGCTTTCGGTTGGGTCGTTCTGTGGAGAACCGACATAGCCTGGTCTTGGCAGAGGATACTTACGGAACTTTCGATGTTGGCCAAGAAATCAGAACAATACTTGGCCTGCTCGGCAGCCGTGCAGTGCATGATACCACAACTTAAGTGGAACTTTGGAAGATGGATGGTCCCATGGGGCAGTGTATGTGTGTGATGCTCTGTGACAATTCTATGGAAAGATAAGCGCGATCGCAAGGGTACGCTTACGCCCGCTCGGTTATTTCGAATCAGAATGACGAATCAACGGGATGCCGCAGGCCCACGCGGTGCCAAGTTCACGCTGATCGCGACCTAAACCCTGGGCACTGCAGCGGCTTCAGGTATATAAAAGCGGGCTTGGCCTCGTTCGCAGCACTCTTGGTCGTAACGACCTTCACCTCTTCGGATCCCGTTCCTTTCGTTCTTTTCCTAGTTTCCTCTTCAAGATGCCCGTACCCGTACCGGTCGCTGGAAAGACTGCAGAATGGGGCAACTTAAATAGAGCCAAACAGGGAGGCCAGCGCTCAATGCCGTATGACATCGAGACGTCACACAATCACAGGTCTGTCTCGAACGTTCATCCGCCGAGTCTCGTTCTCATCCTTGTCTAACGCAGGGAGCAAACGTTTGCCCCTCAAACACACCGTTTATCTCACCACGCCTCGGACGGCGAGCTGTTGACCTGGAGAGAGCGCCACGTAGCAAAGCTGAGGGGGACGAACATGTCACACAGCGGGCATGCCGTTCTCCTTCCTGGCACCGTACCCCTCGCGCCGCTGCCTATCGCTTCTTACGACCCTATAGAGTGGAACTGGGACACCGAACACGAAGATCGAAAACGCGAAGTAAAGGCCGACGCAGCCCTGCATGACGGACAACCCTTCTCCGTCGATCGACGAGTCCTCAAAGACATCGTTCGGGAGAAGACTCATTGCGAAGTCGGCCGAATTACTTTCCTGAGCTCAGGTGAGTTATTGCACCTGTTGCCCATATCTGAGCATCTTCTGAACGGCCCGGATAATTATAGGCACATTTCACAAGGTTGGTGGTGCTGAACGTGGTGTCGTACAAGCTGTGGGCTTACGTTTTTTGCTTACCGATCAGGCTTATCTTGTCACCCTCGTTGACACGCGGCAGCTGGTCGCACGTGTGGCCCGTCGGTTTATGCCGCGCCTCAAGACACAATCTGAGGTCGCGACTATGCAATACCTCCGCGAAAAGACTTGCGTACCAGTACCAGATGTATATTTTTACGACTCAAACCCGTACAATCGCCTTGGTGGCGAATATATTCTCATGTCCAAGGTACGTCGCTACAATTGACTCCCACGTGTCCCTCGTTCCTGACTTCTTTTGTTCGCCCAGGCATCCGGTATCCCGCTCAGTAGAGCGTATCACTCCATGTCCAACGAACAGCTCAAGATGTTGTTCAAAAATGTAGCATCTCTCATAATACCTCTGTTCGCTCAGCGTTTCTCACAAATAGGATCTCTCCATTTCCCCACACTTCCTCGGTCAATCTCGTCACCCTTGGCTTCAGCCTCGTCATCAATAACACCAACTGCATCGCATGTACATTTTAGGCACTTTTCATTGTCAGCCACCCCCACGTCTGGGAACATGGCCCCAACGGCACTTTCCGTGAACGCCACACCCCCTTCAGTTCTCGTCGGCCCTATCGTTTCCTGGCCGTTCTTTGGATCCGGCCGGGGTAATCTCGCTCATCCATCCGAAATAGATCGCGGACCTTGGTCGTCAACACGATCATACCTAGAATCGTGCAAGCAGCGTGAGATAGTGGGAGTAAAGCGGGAGAGCGAAGGAAAGTCTGCGCCGCACAGGCTACACCTTGATCCGGACGAGATCCGATCCTCCAGACACCATCACCTTGATGCGGTACCCGATGACCAGAGTGACGACTCTGACGAATGGGATGCGCAAGAGAGCGAAGAGGAATGGGAAGGTCCTGGGGACGCCATGTATAGCGACTATCGCCGCATGCAACGGAGTACCTTCCTGATCGCGCACATCATGCAGCGCGAACAGTCCGTGCGCAAAGAGATGAACCGCTGGATACGCGTCATGGACAGGTTAGGCGCTCACCCGGACGGTTCTGGTCTTGAAGAGTTTGGGCTGGACCTGCACGATCTCAACGTGGAAAACGTCTTCGTGGACGAACACGATCCCACACGAATCGTGCGTCGTCTGCCTTGGTCTGTACTTGTATGACGCTGACTCATCGATTACACATCATAGACATGTATCATCGACTGGGAATCGACGACGACGCGGCCATTGTGGGCGTGCGCACACCTCCCGGCATTCGTTCAGACGAGCCCGTTCACGTCCAAGCTTTTCCGCGAGGTCGTCACATCGATCGCCCTATCCAAGTCGGCAAAAAACGCCAGTCTTGCCGCGACCGCCAAGGACTGGCTTCACTACGAAGCCATCGGTGCTCGACTCCGGCTCGCTCACCGCTGTGTGGAATGGGACGGATGGGAGGAGGGACTGGTCGACGGCATTCTCGGTGCAGAGGAACACGAGGAAGAGTGGTTCATGGACGTCGAGGACACTGTCGACGGTTCCGAGGTGCCGAGCGCACCATCGTACGACCGCTTCGACAGGACGTACGTCGAAAGAGACGTGGTGAGCGGGTATACGTCGGAGCCGACGTCGGGCGCGCTCCGGGTGGCGGCGCTTAGGAGCCGGAAACAGGCGGGTCAGCTGCCGCTGAAGAAGGCCAAGGAGAGCGAGCAGACGTTGACGACGACGGGGGATATATGTGGTGGGCGGGGCGGGGAGCTCGGACGCCGGCTGGAAGCGTGGTTGAGCGTCAACGAAAACGGGCGACGGCGGCAGAACATTAGAGAGGAGGGGTATGAGGGTGGATCTGAATGAACGGCGCGCGTGCGCGCATGGCTTTCTTGGTTGGTGCTTGAAACGTCTTCAAGTTTCTATCTTATGACCTGGGAGGGTTCGACGAGGACCCTCGTAATGACGCGTTCCATGTTTCTTGAACGAGGTACCCACACGACGGACTTTGCATGATATCTACATGGCTCTAGAAGCAACTGTTTTGTGTACCAATGTATATAATAATCTTATAGAATTGCTGTCGTTCCTCGATCCCGACGTTTACTTGGAACACCAACATGGATGTGATCTCCTTGTAGCGTTGCTCGAGCGATATCAGCCGGGGTTTCTACGAATAAAGCTAATCCTTCTATGAAATCTGGAAGTAGTGCTCATAAATCGAAGTGATGGGTCGTGAAGTCAGGGGTCGATCTATGGAGTTTTCTGTCAAATAGAAAACGTCACCTTCAGTCTGACTAGCACGTGCGAGGGATCTTTGTCCCCTTCTCGGGAATCGCCGTGCTGCGAGCCGCCAGGGCATCAGGGCATCACTCATGCCGGCAACTTCCTGAGAGCGTGGTGCTAAATATATTGGACATTGTCATCCTGCGCTGATTCGGAACCGTAACCAAAAGTTCCGGGCACTGACTCGATCTAACACTGCGTTATCGCTAGCGGGAGCCTAGCTTCTTCCGTGAATGTCTGACGTCGAACCTATTCATACACGCCCTGCAGGGCCATGAACCATCAGTACAATAATAGCACATTACGCGTATATCCAACAGCTTCCGCTCGCCACATCCACCTCCACCTCCAGGTCATTCGTCCCACTTGATGAAAAGTAATTTGGCCGACGGCGTCCAGATCGCCACCCGCCCACCTTCGTACGGGTAAAACCCACCCTTGTTGCGTGGGCGTAAAAACTGCGGCAGCCATAACACCCTCCGGTCACCCTTGACGATCCATCCATCCTTCCGGGCCCGGTACGCCGTACGGAGGAAATTGTCGAGGACGTCTTCCGGTTCGGATTGGCAGATGAAGTGGGGCAGCGGATTCGAATCACCGTCTTTACTTTCTTCGCGTGCGCACAGCGCACATCGCTCCACGCCCGCGTCGTCTGCGTCGAATTCGATAGCCCAGGTGGAGACGGTGCCGTCCTCGCCCCTCGACCTGAGTTTGGCCCCGTCCTCCGCGAATTGGACCAAGTCCACGTGCTTGACCTTGGCTTGGTCGGCACGAACGATATCGTGCGAGGTGGACGTCGATGGGAACCATAGACCGACTGAACCATCCTCTCGTCCGATCGCGACCCTCGCCTCGTTGGGCGTGCCCACATGCGCGAGGGCCGTAACCATCGAGGTTGCGACTTCGAGCGTGGCCTTGCACGTCCGGCTTGCACGATCCCAAATGCGAACCACCCCTGACTTCGAGCCACCCAAGAGCTCCCGCCCATCGTCGGAGAAAACGAGCACGTTGAAAGGCGAGTCGCTGGACTCGGTTACGCTCGTCCGTTTCTTGCTTTCTACGTCGAATATATCCACTTGACCTGACCCATACCCACACGCGATCCACGCGCCGTCTTGGGACGCGACGAAGCAATCTACGTTTTTCAACCCCTTGAACTGCGTGCGCTGCTCCCCTGACACAGAATCGAAGACGCGCAAGGTGCTCCTGTGGTCGCTGATAAGGCTTGATACAACACAGAAAAAGATGTTCCCATTCGCAGAAAACTTGAACCGGATTTTATCCTCGTCACGAAAGGTCCCCAACACTCCCATGTTGATCTTATTGACGACGTGATAGTCTGCGTCGACAAGGCTCCACTGCAAGGCGGTGCCAACGATGAACCGAGCGCCATTCAGGGAGGAAACAAAGTGTTCGGCAACGTAGAGCGGGTTCGATTTCACCCTCCTTTCTAGTTCCACCCATGTCGATTTCGGTACGGTAAGATCGTAGACTTGGAGCAATCCTAGAGAAGAGGTGATCGCGGCCCAATTGCCGTCTGATGAAATAGCGACCGCAGATATC
>JBBPTU010001082.1:0-14847 GCA_038094295.1 Tylopilus aff. beelii | reverse complement strand
TTGATCTAAATGGTCTAAATCATCTGATTTTAGATGGATAGATCAAGAGATGATTTTAGTTCTCATAGATCCACTCAGATGATTTAGAAAAATTGTAGGTTTGCTGATGCACTAGTTTCTGGTGCCACGGACGAGGGACGAGGAAGAGGGGAGGAGAGCCTTCGAAAAGTTACAGGCCATGATACACGGTCGTTATGTCCGGCACCGCCTGGATCAGTAAGAAATCTTAGATCAGTTCACACTGCCCTAGCTGTTGTAAATAATCACTTAAACCGACTTCGATGGCTTCCAAACTCACATATACGTTGTCCGACTGTCTCGCGATCAGCATGTGATCGCCAAGTTGCGATCTCAGCCAAAGTGCTAGAGGACCCGGTAGTAGAGGCCCCCGGTCTGCAACACCCATGTTCGACATGGGCTTACCCTCAAGGGTGAGTGGGGCTGTGCTGGTAACAGAGTCAGCAATAAGGAAGTTGCTCACTAAAGCAGCCACCAGGGACGACGGTGAACTCACTTGCGAGAAATTGGTGGGCGCTCCTGAAATGGTTCCAACCAAATCCAGGTCATAACACAGGGAGGTAAGGTTCAAGGAGAGGACCGACTGCGGATAGTATCTGGAGGAAGTAAGTCGGTCAGGGAAACTAAAGTTGTAGAAACGTAACGAACCTATGCAATCAATGATGGTCTGGTCCCTCTCCAGACTTGTTCGCTGAGTACAGGATCCGGAGCATGTTCAGCATTGACCAGTTGTGGTAGGTGTCCCCGTCTTGAGGATAGTGTGCGGAATAAAGCCAGGTGCAGCGCACAGCCACAGCCCATACGGCGATATAATGCTGACTAATCTAAGGAGTGTCGCACCCTCGATCTAAAAGGAGAGGGACGATTGCGCACAGTATCATAGAGTTTCGGTAAGTCCTGCTAATGTTTCAACCCCGATGGGCCACCAAAAATTGTGGAACTGGAGAAAGCACTGCACCTGGACCTCGCCGCATTCATCATACCCGATGACTCGATTTGGTGGACACAGCAGATGATATGTGTTGACTGACCCTAACAAAGAACACCTCACCTGGAAGCACCGGAACTCTTCCTAGGCATCCAACGGTCAACAATGTCCAACGAAAACTGTAATTTGCCCAGGGAATCAGCTGAAAAAAAAAGCACTCTTGCCGCTCCTTCACTCCCTGCCGCTCCTCCCCGAAAGTCACGGAGACACCAGTGTCTGAATTATTCTGACCGATCTGCGCATAGCTCACGGTCTTCTTCTTTCAATGAAGGTGCAGCAGAGGTGATCCTAGGTTTGTTCCAAAGGGATCCAGACTTGCCGGATGCAGTCTTGAGCCGCTATGCGCATGAGGATCCAAGCGTGCGCGAAGCAATTATATTGATGGACGCAAAAGATCCAGACTCGATTGTCGGAAGGAAACTCGCAAGGCCAGAACTGTGGGGTGATGACGCTATTGAGGTATGGACTCACATCTCGATTCGCATCTAGCTGGCTCATATCAGAATAGCGAAGTAGTTCATCAGATTGTCTGCACGCCAAGCGATCACGCTCTGAGTCTCCTGAAGGATTAACTATTCCAGGAGAGCCTAAGTACGAGGTCTGTACTTGATGTATGTCGACAGTTTTACACCTGACATGCAATACAGAATAAAAGACCGAAGGTTGGGAATACTCGTGGATCCAGTGAGGGCGCATATGCGGAGACAGTGAGTAAAATCCTCAAAACAGGTGTCTATTCTACTGATTACGTGAAGTTAGCGCCAGAGAACTAGCAGTGCTTATGCCTGCCATGCTCTGAGTTATTTGCGGGCCAGCTTGTACTATGCACAGTACTGTATGTATCATGCTGTATACTACGATTGATGTAAAAAGTGATCTATACAGAAGGACGTCTTCGAGAGTAGGCACGCAAGTTCGTGGGAGGGTGTCATAGATGACTGTGATTTGGACTCTGAATTGCTGCACGCCATCTTGTTATTCTAAATTTCAAACCTTCTCTGCGGTTGGCTACAACAGGCTAATGACGTCCAGATGTTCGTTTGAGAGCTCCGATTGGTGGAGACAAACGGTGACCGAATGAAGAACCTAAACTAAACTAAAATGGGAACCAAGAAGGTTGACCTTAGCTCGCTAGCTCTGCCTTTCTGATCCAGGCCGGCAGTCATAGAAGCCTCATCATGGGCCCAGGATCACGAAGCCAAGAATGGAGCTTTATGAAACAGTGATCAATATGGGCATACACATGAAAGGTTTCGTCACCAAACTCTGATCGGAATAATCTACTGACTTACCATTTGAGGTCCAATGTTTTCTCGTTTATCTTGGTTGTTCGTGTGCCCGGTGAGCGCAACTCACACTCCATGAATCCCCTCGATCCTGAGAACAATCAGTGCTCTCAAACTCTGCTGACTGACGATGTTGGAGATAATGCCAGTGACGACTCCAATGATTCCTCGTCGTCATCATGGAAATATCTTGCCAACGGACAAGGCGCACCGTCTGACGACCATGGCCGATATATCTACAGCCAGATAGGAATGCCTCTGATGTCATATTTACTACCAAGTCCTCCTTCACAGCGTGTGACAGAAGACCCAATAGTAACTGTTTAAAGAATTTACCTTGATCGTTTTCGTGCTAATCAACGTACATTTCAGGCCCCCCATTACTCTGGAGTGATGTCTACACCAGAGCACCTTAATCCTAGAGGTGACCCGACCTTGAAACGAAAGCGATCAGATGATCAGATTGTGGTAAGCGGCCATACCGTCCTGGTACTCCTTGCTGATCCACCCTTCTCAGAACCCACACTGTGCATCAGGATCGCTATTGACAGGCATGCCTCACCAGCGGTTAATAGCTTCTGCTCCCATTCAACCACTTCGGCCCACCAAACGGCGTCGCCTCATGTTCCGATCTCTGTTCGACTCTGAAGTCGACGCAGAACAGTACAAATCCCTGGAGAATGCAGTGAAAGAGTTACAGCAAAGTATGACGGTGTTACTCCGTGACCAATGCAGTATCCTGTCTGACCTGTTGTGGGAAGTTCGGGAATGTAAGTCGAGTCTTCATACTTTGGTGTTGCGTACCCCGCGAGATCCGGTGACAAATTACATGTATGGCAAGTAGCATAGTACATACTTAGTTCTGCTCGTCGGTTCATCTTAGTGTCTTTGCCATTGGCCACAGCTAGATTGCCACTAGCATGTAATTCGTAGACGTAATATCATCATAACTCACGCGCAATTTCATAGCAAGACTAAATCTAAGTTTACAGAGACAAGGGGTATCTTATACAGAGTCTAATACGCCAATCAGTACTCCGTCAGTTCATAGCCGTCGATATAGTAGGACTGGGGCGCGGGAAGAGTGAAAAAAGAGTGTGAGGGACTATAAAGAGTGTCGCCTGATGATGCGTTAGCATGCGACCGAAAACTTTAGCCTGTCAACAGAGTATTAGCCGGCAGTAGAGTTGACATTGAGCACAGTACGTACCTCAGTTGAACAAGCAAACGACGACAGTATTGATCAACTGTTCGCAGATAGTCATCTTGCACTGTGGGATCATCAGCGCATCAATGAGGCATGAGCGAGAAGACAGACCGTGAAGATGTTGCGTACGAGCAGCTTGAGCGTCCGCATCTTGTCGTCTCCACCGCATCGGGGAGATACAGTCGACCTATGGTTGCAGATGGAAAGACTGGTACTCTAAGCAAGCAAAAGGGGGTGAGCTGTTAACAAGACTTGATAAAGGTAGTACGTACACCAGTGCCGATGGGGCTACTCCAGGCAAGAAGGGGAAGTTGGTGGTCAGCTGCACGCTCCGCACAGTAACGAAATATCTGTCGAACAAGAGGCTTAGTTGGGGAGGGAAATGGGGACAGACTAAATAGCAGTGAATTTGGGCGGAGAAAAAAGATACATGAGGCTGAAGCCGTGCGTGCATGTCAGGGGCCAGGTGAGGAAGCGACAGAAGACAGAAATGAAGTGGAGGAACAAAGTCAAATTGTACAACACGAGGATGTTGCACCTGCCTTTGCAGACCTGAGAATGTTGAATTAAAACTCGAGCACTCTCTAGTTGGTCAGAACGTATAACAGTATGAAGACAAAGAGAGGAATACAGACGGCAAGCACAAGGCCACATATAGACTAGAGAAGGCGGTTAAGTACATGACTCATTATAAATCTCATACACAAAACTTTTCAACGGTGCACCCTCGTGCACCGGACTGTGATGCGGTACGTGAACGGCGTGGTGATCTGAACCTGAAACCGGAATGACCATTTGATAACCTGAGGTCGGGAAGACGGTGGGTATGTATTGCCGAAACCACATATCACACAACGATTTGATGGCTTGATCTCAGTCATGGAAGACTAAGTACAGGAACGCGTACGAATTGGTGATTGGCTCACCAAGACTGAGAACAAACCCTGACTTTTGAATCCCGAGGGGTATGATGTACTCGCGGGATGGACGACAAACATGTTGCTTGGGATCAGCGAAGGACAGGAGGACAAGAAGTCGGCAAGAGCGAAGTAACGAAAAAGGTAAGTGGTGATGAACGAGTGGGAAAGAGCGGAGGAGATACCAACACGTGTAAAGTTGAAGGGGAGCCCTGGTTAGGGAATAAGTGAGTGAGCCTCGGGTCAGACCAGGAAGAGTATGATGTTAAATCTGCACATTTAATCCCCGCCGCGATTTTGTCCATCTCGCCGCGATTTTGTCCATCTCGCCGCGATTTTGTCCATCTCGCCGCGATTTTGTCCATCTCGCCGCGATTTTGTCCATCTCGCCGCGATTTTGTCCATCTCGCCGCGATTTTGTCCATCTCACCACGATTTTGTTTATCCGAGTCACGCCGCACATTTTGACAGATATCGAGACCAGTTTGTGCAATGTCAATGGTCCTGTGGTGGGCGTTCAACATGTGTACAAATGGTAATCTACAGGTGGAATAAGACGAAGGTAGTGCTAGCTAGATGTAGTGGTAGTTAGGATCGATACAGGTAAATCCAGGCCATACCCACGGGTACCATCTTTCACGGGTTGACCCGATGGTGAGGGTGTGAGGTGGGCACGGCGACATCACGGCGGTCGCGTTATCACGAGCATCACGGTGTCGCCGTGATTACCTCATAGTGCCCGTCATTGACACGGTGGTAGTGGCAACCTCGTCGTTGTTGCCGCCGTATCGTTATCAACGACATGGCGGTAGAGTTGACGCAGACACGTCGTCGTCAATGACACAGTTGTGGCAGCAGGGTCGTCGCGTTGTGGCAGCAGTAGTGGCAGTTGGTGTTGCTACTGCGTCACCTTGCTGGTTGAATCACCATTGACCTGGCTCATTGCTGCAGCGGTGGTGGTGGCAGCGTGGTCGCTGCTGCGCCGTCATCGGCGACATCCCGGCCAGTGGTGGCAGTCAAAATGGGTGGCTTGATAAACAAAAAACGCGGTGAGATAGACAGAAAAACGCGGTGAGATGGACAAAAACGCGGTGGGGATTAAATGTGCAGATTTAATGTCATAGAAGAGTTGGTGCGAAGGCTTGAGCTTTAGTAAGTGTAGGGGCGCTTGGAATAAGACCGATTGATGCTGTCGGGGAGGTAGAAGCGACAGACAAAATCTAGAGATTGACGAAAGAAACTTAACGAATGAGCACATCATGGCACATACTTGAGCAGAAAGGTGGTATAGGTAAAGACTCTAGAACTTCATTCTTGCAACAGTCAGTTTTACTGAGACACGTTTCGTAAATAAAATACTCGCATTCGCTCGAGTAGTACGCACCCTCATTCGTCGCTTTGTCACCCGGGGGCGGCACATCTGATTCTTCGCTGTCATCATCAGGTTTTATCCTGTGGTTTGCACAGATGGTGTCGAAAATGGCTTCAGAAACGCGAGGAATGATTCGGACTTGTTTAGGATGCGCTGAGTCAGCAGATCATCTAAGCCTGAGGCGTGATCGCTGAGGATGGTGACTCGGACGATGAGCCGATCAATCCCCGTATTTGCTTCTGCACTCTACCCTGATGCAAAGGTACTGTATTTCCGAGGTCGTAGTACATTCACTGGCAATGCTACATCATTATTCCGTCATCACGACCTCCTGCGCGCTCACCACACTACCATCGCAATACCTATCATCATACATCCGGTAAGCTTCAGTTCATTCCGCAACGTCTTGGACACAGTTCAGCGTATCTGTTCAAATGGTTGGTATGGGACTCGCAAGCAAGCCAGCTCCTGCATATTGAACAATCAGTATCCACCACCGATATACCGTGGAATGTGCTAGTGAGACTCACCATCCGTCCTCTTACGCCAATCAATTAACTCCTCCGCGTATTTCCAATACCCTCCAGCGGGCTTGTAGGACTCGAGTAAGGCTGTTTCTAGTACAACGATCCGCCTATCCAGAAGGTCGTGCGCCTTAAGGAGGCCTTGCGCACACAAAAACTGGTTTCTCCAGAGAATCAAAACAACAAGCTCATCCCGCTTCAGGATCTTCTTCAAAACGGATGAATGGGTGCGCGCCATCAGTAGGGGAAGAGAAAGATGGGTAAGTCGCGTAAGTGTAGTGATGCTGACGGATTTTCCTTCAGGGAATGGCGAATTCCACGTGCACTTGATGTGAAGGTGGGTGACACGATGACGGATGACATCAGTGTCTGGGATGAAAATGAAATTACCGTCAAAGATGGATGCAAGTTCGACAGATAATGTGCGAAGGCCAGGGAGGCTCGGGGCGGCAAGTAGTTCCAGCATCAAGGCCATAGAACGTAAGTTATAGGGCATCGAGAGACTTAGTTCTTCGATGCCTTGACAAACACGTAGGATCTCCGTGGAAGTCTGTTTGGTCACTGCTCCCCCGAACGATAGCGTCTTGACTCTGGACCTTGCAAAGTCAGGGCGAGAGTGCATCAACCTCAGGAATAGCCTGGCAGCTCTGTCTCTTCCAAGATTCACTGTGCGATAGAGAACGGGACAGAGCCTGCATGGTCATCGGGTCATGGAACGCCTAGTCGAAGATGGAATATCACTGACCATTCACAAACTCGTTTGGCTACCAAACAGTAGGTGTGTGCTCCCTGGTGTGTGGCGCACAACAGAAATATAATACGTTCAATTTCAGAGCAAAGGCGACGTCCTAGCATATCGTCCAAGGGAGTCACTGAAGCAAGTATTCGGATATCTATAATTCTCCGTTGATTTTATTTCTCTACCCGTTAACGGTCCTTCATTGGCGGCGCACAGGGATAAATACAAATGGCAAGTACTGGCAACGGCACTAACACTAAAGCCATACAAAAAAAATCAGCATTTACCTATGGTAACTGTCCCATTTGGTCTCTATCTTTGGTTCTCGTTTCTCTTTTTTATTTCTTGTGGTCTACTGACTTCCGACAAGAGATCAGATTACGGCTATGTAGATCTGAGACTAGTACGTTCCCATCCTCAACTTTAGCTTCCCTGGCTGACTTCCAGCCACCATTGATCCATTCATTGACCCCTGGCCCTTTGCTTCAGCACGGTGGACTGAATTTAGTTAGAGGCCTCTCCGGACCGATCGGAGACCTCAAAACGACGATTTGAACAGGATTGGCGGTGTGCTTGCACAAGTTCCCCGTTCCCCGTTCCCCAATCCCTCTGTTCAATTTCCAGTCGGGGACAAAACTTTAGACCACGTTCTGTCCACGTACTTACAGTTTGTGCCACAAACAGGACTTTACTAGATACGAAACATGCAGTGCTGGCCTAATACATGATATTAGTAATCATTATCTGTTTTGTACCTATGACGTACTAGCCACCGGTTTTCTAAGGGACTAGAGAGCGGAAATGCTCCATCCGAATCCCAATACGTGTTAGACTCCTCTGACACTCTGATGCTGCAGGACACACTCTGTGTTACCAATCACACGATCGTCCACTTGGTCTAATTAGTTGCATGTACTACGTGTTATACATACAATACACGAGATGGAGAGAACGTGGGCGAGAGCCCGAAGTGCTTATAATGAAAGCCACTTCCTGCTCATGCGCATGAGCTGTAATCCCAAAAAGTTAGGAGTGAGAGGTGACACGGAGACTGAAGTGTTACACCTACCAAGTAGGAGTTTAACACGAGAGCCACGAAGCCTCCACCATGGAGGCGATGTAATGATCTGAGAGGGATAGGATGGCTCAGATCGCAGTCATGGTAAAATTAAATGTGCGGTACGCACGATGGAATAGCTTGAATCACGGACAGAGCAGTGAGAGCACGTGGATCGCCTCGGCATGAGACGTGAAGGCATCGGTCAGGGAACTCAACCTGAGCGTCAGGGAGTGGGATATGTGATCCTCAGGGTGAAGGAGTTAGCGCGAGTTCTCATAGAGCTTCGGAGCACTGCGGGAATGATGTAGAGCTGGGCTTGCCTTTTCTCAATAGCTCATCGTGAGTCAGAAAGAACTCACTATGCTAGGTTTCCATCATGGATGGTGTTATCCATGGTCAGCTCCCCTGCTAGGCTTGTTTTCATCGTGGAGCGCAACGAAGATCAATCACAGCTCACCGTACTTCCGGACACATGTAACATGGATGTATCTAGAGATATCTCTAGGTACAAGGCCAACGACGCCGGACTAGCTTGCGGCTGGTTGCGTGTTCTGTTGTTGGCTTATCCTATTGCTAAGAACTTGAACTGCGGTATGGCTTGGATCCAGTTCACCAGGTCGCGCATAGCTTGGAGGTAGCAAACACCAAGGCGCCGAATTCGGTGGTGATGTAAAGAAAGACGAGAGCCCGCATGAACGGTGTGCACTGTGCAGGTAGAGTGGAGGCATGGGAGGTAAAGCTGCACCATTGCGTGACTCGATCACCAGCTATGGGAAATCTGGTGCGGGATCCCGCGCCAGATTTCCCATGGTGTCCCATCTGCCATTTTCACAATGGTCGCCAACTCACTGGCAGATACCCACATACAATACACTGTACAGTCCAGAGCCACCCGTTGACTCAGTGCGTTTCCTCTGAATTGAAGAGCATTGCGGTGCTACTCTTGGTACGTCACGCTACTATGCTACTGGTTCACTCGCACCACTATTAGACTAACCCCATACCTGTTTTCGAATCAATCCCCACTGGCAGACGTTGATCAAAAGGGCCTCAAGAGGATATGTGCGGACGCTAAAATGTTGCATTCAGGCCTTCCTTCTGCCCAGCCTCACCTCGGTCCGCGGTGCATCGTGACTGTCGATTCCCACCTTACTGTCCGTCATGTCCAATCAAGGCTAGATACCAGCGGCTCACATGGGCACCCTCCGCTAGTTGAGCCTGAGCTTTCCAGGGATAGCCTAGTTCTATATAGCTGTTCAGGCAACTCATCTCCTCGCGCAGTACGTTCCCTATCACCCTCAGGCCCAATTGACTACATGTCCATCAGGGTCACAACTGATTCCAACGAATAGTTCGGGTAACTTATCTCCTTTTGCAGTGCGTTCCCCATCACTCCTCGGGCCCAAGTCCGTCAGGGTCACAACTAATTCCGATGTCCTGATTCTGATCTGCATACAAGGATTGTTGTTCTTACTACACACGTAGCTCCATTTACACGGGCGGAACTCAGCTGCTAGTTGTGGAAAAATCAGGGCTCTAATCGAATGGCCACACCAATGGCACAATTCTACCGTGATCTAAGGTTGTGTCTCTGACATTCCATGTGCGATTCCGTTGCAAAGAGCTCAGATCGCCGTTTTACAGATTGCTATCCTTAACTGTCCATTTGCACCCTCGCAAGCGGCTTTGCCACTGGGTCACTGGCAATATCTGTTGGGTATGTATTTCTGATTCCGTACTAAAAGCCCCCTGTTCGCCAAATAGCTCACGCGACGCGTTTAGCTACAGCTTTGCCATGAGTGCTATTGCCAAACATCCCCCACCCGGGCCCTCTTCTTCATTGGATACTCCTCAGGCTGCCGATATTGTAGCAACTTGCAAACGTCGTATCTCCGAGCTCGAAGCAGAAATTGACCAGGTTCGCAATATTCGCAAGAAACGAAAGCTGTAAGTTTGTCTTCTATCATTCCAGAATGGACTTTAGCTCAAACTTTCCTGCGTAGCGACGACAACTCTTTCCTCATCGCTGGTCGTTGTATCCGTCGGCTTGTTTCGCTCACGGACCGTGTTGAGGATCTAGTCAACGAAGCTGACCGGCGTACATGCCTCGAGGATCCAGATATCTCATGTGGCGAAGAGTAAGTAGTGATCATCGATGTTTGTCCTTGCCAGTGAGCTGATCCTACTCAGAGCGGACCGTCTGTTCAGTGCTTATAGGCAACTTCTCCACTGGCAGCCGTCGTTGGCAAAGGTGTTTGACTCGCAACCTCACATTCTTAATCTTGCGGATACCTTCAAGGAGGTATGTACTCTTTACGGATGCGTTTGTTGTCAGAGATTTCTCAAACTTGGATGTTCTAGCTTAATCGAGGTGCTGACTCCGCCCGCGGCGATGACGCTGCAAGCCTAAAACCCACTGTGGTCCACTGGCTTATGGCAACATTTCCTAATACTCTGCCAGGCCTTGAACCCGGAGAAAAGAATGGGCGTGGGTTTGACCACAATGTAACTGGGCGGCTACTCTGCCCGGTGGACTACGACTGGGGGGATGACCAGTAATACATTCTGTCACTTCCGTTCTTGCCTTTGATTAAACTCCTCTTCTTAGGCAACGGGCAGCTATTCGTGATATTCACCCTGATTATGTGGTAACTGCTGACTCTTGGCCGACATTTCTATATAAAGGCGAAAATTACAACCCACAAGATCCAGGTCAGGGGCTGTTCAAGAATGCGCTGCTGCTAAAGGTAAGTGAATAAGCCTCGTTGCCGAACCCATCTAATTGACAAACCGCAAGGGCTTCAAGCATATTTTCATGTCCCCAAGCTCAGCACTCAAGACTGATATCGAGCAACAACCTGTACAGCAGCCGAAGAGGCATGAGAAGTGTGATGAATGTCGCACTCGTTCTCACGTCGCATCTTTACTCGGGATGAAGAGTGTTAGTCCCCGTGCTATTGCATACATCGCGGTCCAGGTATCTCTTGTGTTAATTTGGTTGTTATGCGTCTCGCTGATCTCTTTTAGCTTCGCTTTGCTCTGTCTAACTGTGGTAGCTGGCGGATCATAGATGGCGAGTTCAATTATCACGATTTCTACAACAACATTATCGCCTTTTTCGAGGACACGAACACACCCGAAAAAGAGAAATTTATACAGGAGCTGCTTTTCTGGTGGAACCAGTACTGTTCTCGTCTTTCTAGCTTACCAGTAACCGCTCACAATTAACTCTTGTTATAGCAAGGTCTTCGGACGGGCAAATATGTCGGTCTATCGACCACGCAACACGAAGAAGTTGTCCATGGCATTGATGCTTTCACGGGGCTGTGGAACCACTGTAAGCGCAACATCGTCATCTGCTCAGGCCAATGGGCCTTCCCAAGCTCCATAGATGTCCGAGTTGTAAACCATTGTGAATAGCAGTTGTACTTTCGAACTATGGCTTGTACAACATGTTCAATTGAAGTCACGATCATGAATCATGATGCACTGTGTTCATTACGAGTACCACCTAGCGTATGATTGCCAGAAGATCCAACGAGAGCATCAAACTTCACATTTAGACCCCTTTGAGTACAATGTGACACGAACAGCTTTATGCGATATCTGGTATGCCCTCACCACAAGTATTCAGCAGAAGAAAATCTCGGCATACGAGAAATCTTCCCCTTTGCCTTCAGCACCCTTATTTGCTAGAATTAGTGCACACAATAATATATTTCCCGTATTCAGTCATCAGTACACCAGATGCCATTAACTATCGTTGGGACGATCACTCCGAATCACCCATAGGAGTAGATATGTGTGCAACACATGTCCATATTCCTTCTACGTGTCATGGGAATAAGAGAAGGGCATAAGGGTTGTGATCTGCGAAATAGAATCTATGACTAGAACTTGTCAGGGGGATTGATGCCAGCAGTTGGTACGGTTTGTGCAGGCTTCATACACATCTATAGGACACGGATGAATGAATAAAGACGACCGCTAGGTGTAAATTGCTCCTTAAATTGTACAACGAAGGTCAATGTCATATCTCAGAGTGTCGGCTCAAACACGCTGTTTCTATTATTGTGGTGTAATAGTCCTTATATATTCTACCCCTCAGATATCGCATTCGTCAGGCAGGACAAGACATCTTTGGATTGATCATGGAATAAAGTTGCTACCTGGCCAACTAGTGGCAATATGCATGGAATTTGCCGCGCACTACTTTTTGCTAGATTTGGGATGAGCCGCAATGCGTTCCGAGGATATAAATGGCCTGATATTATTCATAGCATGGCCCTCTGGGCATTCCTGGACCCGAGGCTTCAACTAGTACTATTCTACTACCGCAATACAGGCAAATTTCTAATCTACGTGGCGCATAGCCCATGTTGGAAGCGCAGGCAGCTGCTAAGCAAGTAAGCAACAGTTGAGCTACAGAGGTTCTCGAACGCACATTGAGATTATGAACGCCACCAAATTAATCTGTTCCCGTGACATGTCCACCACTGCGTTCCGTCGTGTCCGCGACCGCATAATGACTAGCAGGCCACCTCTCAGCGTACAGTGCATGCCTCTCCACAAGCGGCCGAAGAAATCATCGAGGGCCAAGTTGACTGGGAGAGTAGCTGTGAGTCCATATAGTAGATTTCTTGCAGAGAATCACGGTCGTTATAGTACGTGTGGTGTTGCAGAATAGACGGTCATAGTTTACTACCGTGTAATCCCGCATCGATGACACATCACCTCCGCTGCCGCTCTTGCAATACTGCTCTAAGTCCACACTGTTCTTGCAATATGACCTCCACTACCTGCGCATCCCCGCCTGTTCTCTCCTTGGAACACCACATTTGCCACTCCGCCTGCCTTCAAGTTCTTGCAATACAATGCCCGCCGCACCACGACGCCATGTGAGTCTTTGCAACACCATGTCGTCCATGTACATTCTCACTGGCATGGCTTGCAAGTCACCCGCGAAATCTCGCCTCCGGTCCGCTTTCGTGCAAATCTTCTTGCCTTGTAATATCCCAATTGTTCTCGCAACTGTCTTCAAATTGCAATACCACGATCATTCTCACGACCACCCGCTCTCGTAGGCCATCTTGTGGGTGTTCCCGCCTTGCAATATCACCGATTATTCTTGCAATTAACTCGTTTCCAAAGTCCATCTCGTGGATGAAGTTCTCGTCGTACAACATCCTCAATCATGTCCATAGAGTCTGTTTCCTTTAAGAAGGCTCACTAGTATCATCACGACGTCCCGTCCTCTTACTCTCGAATTTTATTTATTACACTCTTGGTCTCATTACCATGCTCTGCCGTTTTCACGCAGATAGTGTTCTTGGTTGGCGCGGAATGCAATAACACATTCAAGTTTCGATTGAGGGATCAACATACTATGTACTTTGGTCAGAACAAAATAAACAGTCAAGTAACGTTCTAAATCTTTCATGTATCCATAGGACCTAACTTTCCTTAGAAACTTTGCGCTTTCTGTGAACAGACTGAGTATATGGATGATGAAGAATGGCCATCGACTCACTTGCTTTTTGGCGCTGCATCTCCAGGCTCTGAATCACCATCCATCGTCCTCTTGTCCTTTTTCGTAGTCTTTTTGGTTGGCACTTGGTTGCCAGATTCCGTTTCCCGTTCCTGCTTCCTTGTCTTCCCTTTGGTCCCTTCTCCTGCCAGAGCAGGGACGCGGTTTTCCTTACCAATGAGATTGTCTTGTGCGGCACGTGTCGAGGGGATGGGCTTCCGCTTTGAACGTCCCAGTGAGGATGTAACAGTGTCGTCAGCCAGCCCGGTACTGGCAGCTTGGACGCGTTGTAAGTTGATCTTGCCAGGCTGTGTTGGGGGGACGACTGATGGCTGAACAATGACAGCAGAGAGAGGCTGCCGCGGTGATACAGAGAGGGGTTGCTGCGGGGATGCAGCGGGAGGTTGCCAGTGCAGTAGTAGTGGCGGTGCTGCGGGAGAGAAGGTGCCCTGGGCGGGTGGTGTCGGCTGGCCATTCAGCCCCGGTGCTGGGACCATCACATAGTGGGACATGCTTGACATGTTAGGAGTACTGGAGCCCATGTAGTCATATTTTCCAATGTAGATGAACAACCCGAGTTGACAATTTCACGGAGTGAACGGTCACCCTGTCACAGGCCCGACGGTAGGTTATTAAACCGAGGGCAAATATCGGACAAGCCCGAGAATAGATCTGAACCAGAAGCACTTCAAGGATGTTAGTGGGCGGCCTGCTAAACATACTTGTAAAATGCGGGCGGGCCTGTTTGCTCATCCTGAGTGAGAACGGCAGGCTACGGGTTGGCCCGCAGTATGGTACGCATATGGAATCAGCAATGTGCGGGCGGGCCTGTTGGGCCATCCTGAGTCAGAATGGCTGGATACAGATGGGCCCACAGCATTGCATGCATATTGAATCCATAATATGTGGGCAGGCCTGTTTGCTCATCCTGAGTAAGAATGGCAGGATACAGGTCGGCCAGTGGAAGGGTATGCATATGGATTTAACAATATGCAGGCGGACCGGGTGGGTCATCCTGGGTAAGAACTGCTGGATACAGATGGGCCCGAGGTAATGCATTCATATGGAATCCACAATATGCGGGCAGGCCTCTATGGTCATCCTGAGTAAGAACGGCAGGATACAGGTCGGCCCATGGAATGGTACGCATATGGATTTAACAATATGCGGGCGGGCCGGGTGGGTCATCCTGGGTAAGAACTGCTGGAT
>JBBPTU010001081.1:0-14854 GCA_038094295.1 Tylopilus aff. beelii | reverse complement strand
CTACAGTATACTATGTATATGGGGGAAGACTACCATGACTACCATGACTATATAGTCTATATAGTACCCTGTAGTCATCATTTTTTTTACAGATGTACCTGCTCGGTTTGGGACAGCAAACTTGGGTGTGAATACTATGGTCGACTTACGGGTCACGCTTTTGTGACCTGTGACAAACCTGTTCCCCTCACCACAACCTCCACCTCTAGCAAGAAGCTCTAGTGAACACACAGGCATTGATTGGAGACACCATCCATGAGGTGACCTTCCCCCATTTTTGGTTTGCAAGCCGGGTTACCATGTGGTGAAACAGGTCATCAAGCACATCTGGGCACTCTTGCGGTTCGTCCTACGCTGCACGAAGCGACTTGGTGATTTATCACTTCTGTGGCCCTTTCACTGATATGGTGTCTTTCTGATTTGGGTCGATTGACAGCTATCAAGTTGTGAGATGGAGACATCAACAAGCCTGGTCCAGTTAAGTACATTTGAATCCCCTTACTCAATGTAAGACTGAGAGCATTCAGGTACATTCTCAATCCAGACTTATCGTCCACCACTTTTACTTTCTGGAGTTCAAAATGGCATTCATTGATGCCAAGATTGCTGACGTGGAAGGGACAATCAAGAGGATGAGCAAAAGGTTGACAGATGTGAGTGGTTTGTCTTGATCGATGCCACTGCATAGTCTGACCTCTTGTCAGTCTGGGGTCATGATCCACCCAACACGCCATGTGAGTTCGAAGACGACGTGAGTCGACTTGACATGGCCTGAAATATATCATTCATACCATTTTCAAGCTCAAGTATTTGAACATGTGCTAGGATTGCCTGCGAGGCTCAACACATTTCAGCCATTTCTGATGTACCCAAGCTTTCTTTCTGTGAGTAAGGTGAGCCAGCCGGTTCGCCCAGGGAATCCATCTTCTGATCAGTAGTGCGCTTAGAGGCTGCAAGTTGGTTATGCAGGTCTTGTACTACTTTCCTGAGATTTCCTATTCATCGATGAGGGAAGTGTCAGCAACATTTATGACAAGGGCACTTGAATTCATCTCCTGCACTGAGAGGGTCGCACAAGTGACTTGATTGTCTCACTTTGCTTGCTGTCTGTTGTGACTTGGTAAGTTCTTCACGGAGCTCCTAAATGGTGTTTGTAAACTCTGCATCGTGTTTAGATCTCTGATACAACCTTCTAGTGACAGGTAGGTTGCACGTCGTTTGTTGCAACCTGCTTTAGTACTCATTTACAGTGTTACTATTGATGTCGAGTGAGAATCTATGTGTCTCATTGGGCTGGCTGCATGCTAACACCATTTGCAGAGTGATAAAATGATAAGAGCAATGAAATGATAAGGGCAATGATGAGTAGATAGTACTGCTAGTAATAGTATGTCAGAACTTAATAGGATATTTGATTAGTTGGAGACATGGTAATTTTCCAGGAATTTTGTACTCACTGAGAAGCCTGAGTGGAGAGAGGTCAGTCTTGACACAATGAACTTCAAGTTCGATTCCTTCAATTTGGCTTGCGGGTTGAACACTCCGAGTCGACTGCTGTGACCTTTGCCAGCCTATCCTAGATTGGCACAGCATGTGGTCACTAGAGCTTCGGCTAAGGACGGAGGCTGAAATTACCCAAACATCACAGCCTTTCCTAGGTTATCCTAGATTGGCACAGAATGTGGCTAGCTGTGTTGCTAGGGCCTCGGCTAAAGATGGAGGCTGTTTTGCTGATGCAGGGGCTTATGAAGGGGGTGATTTTCTGCCCATGTTCAAAAACTATCACTGCAGAGGGCATTGCTGACCTCTTCTTCCGTTTCGTCTTTCCCTGGTTTGGCCTACATGACAAATGCATCTCAGATAGGGGATCTCACTTCGCATCTGCCTTCGCCAAAGAACTTGCCCACCTACTCCATTATGACATCGCCCTCTCTACTGCCTATCATCCCCAGACCAATGGGGAAACGGACACGTAAACCAGGAACTCAAAACTTACCTTAGAATATTCTGTGGGAATAAGCCTGAAGACTGGGCAGCTATGCTTCCCCTAGTGGAATTCTCCCACAACTCTGCTACCCACTCCAGCACCAATGTCACCCCTTACTCCCTCATGATGGGCTATGAGCCCAGAGCCAACCCCCCACTAGCAAAAACTACCTTCCTTCTGGCACTTGAATCCCACACGAAGCTACTTGAAGAGGCCCAAAAAGAGGCCCTGGCAGCACATCATAAAGCCCAACAGGATATGAGGGAATGAATCACCTCTTGGTTCAAGGGATGGAAGGTGGGAATGAAAGTTTGGCTCAAAGCAAAGGACCTTAAAGTCAAGTAAAAAAATCGGAAATTAGCACCAAAACACATCAGCCCCTTTGAGATAACCCAGGTCCTCAGCTGCCTGAGCTACCAGATCACGATCCCCTCCACCTGGAGAATCCATGACATGTTTCACACTTCGAAATTATCCCCAGCAGTGACAACCAAGGAACATGGCCCAAGCTTTCCCGCCCCACCGCCTCAATTGGTCAACAGAGAAGCAGAGTACAAAGTTGAAACCATTACAGCCGTTTTCATTATTCTGCGGAACTCGACTTCGTGAAAGTTGTGCCTCGGTCATTGCTGGGATAGGACCCCGGACTTGTTACCAGCGTCAACCCTTGCCCTAGCCAGCTTTACTATGCCACGTCCACCATGCCTCCGCACGTCGTGTCAACGGGTACAAAACTCAACATCCCAGCACTCTCTGAAGATGGCTATAGCGTGAAAGAGATATGTCACCTGCTCGGCATCAAGAAGACGCTCGTATACAAGACCCTTGCGTACTACAAAAAATTTGGTGTCGTGTACAACCCCCATACGTACTCCCGTACCATCAGACGTCATCGTATTCTCACTACGGCTGACATTGCATTCATTTCCAATGTCATTTCTCGTCGTAGGACCATCTACCTCGACGAACTTCAACACGAATTATGGGAGAAGCGTCGGGTGTACGCTACAGTGCCTACGCTTCATCGCACTTTGCAAAGCCTCCACCTCACTTGAAAAAAGGTCTCTTTTGCTGCTGTCGAGCGGAATGAGGAGTTGCGTGCGTGTTACATGAACCGCATTGCAGCAGAAGCCCCAGATGCCGAAATGTTACTGTTTATTGATGAAGCTGCAAAAGATTGGCACACATCTTGTCGCCCAAATGGTCGATCATTCCAGGGAAAACGTTGCCCTGGACAACGGTACTTTGTCCGTGGTGTCCGCTACTCCATCCTCCCGGCCATCACGCTTGATGGGATTATCACATATGACATCGTCGAAGGCCCAGTTGACAGTGCGCGTTTTTTACGTTTCTTACAGGAACATGTTGTACGTTTGCTGTGTTTTCGGATTGATTGGGATTACTGACCTTTGTAGATGCCTTTCACTACCCCGTATCCTGGACTGCACAGTGTTCTAATTATGGATAATTGTCACATTCACCAAGGCGAAGAAGTTCGCGTGCTTGTCGAAGACATGTACTGTGAGTTCCGAGCCCTATCTACCATCAACGCGAACCGTTACTAATGATACCTAGTGTGTAAGCTGATTTACTTGCCCCCGTACTCTCCCGATTACAACCCAATTGAACAAGCCTTTTCGGCGGTCAAATCATACTTGCGTCGTCACGATCATGACCTTTCCATGATGGCTATAGTCTGTGCATGTCAAAATATTACGCCTGACAAAGCTGCAAGCTATTTCCGTGCATCTGGGTATATAGTATAGTACTTTGTACCAACCACTATCTAGTATGCCAATGGATCGTCTATGTCTTCATCTGCGTCCTCGATAACAATGAAACCCTTCGGGACTGGAAGCCACTGATCCTGAGTGTCGCACCTGTAGTATAGATCATAATCCGCATTGGGATCAGGATCACCATCCACCATTGGTGGTCCCGAAAAACGACACCCACCACCGTCGTGGTACTGTTTCTTATATGCGATCTTCTTTACTGGTCGTTCCAAAGATCCATGGTGTGTGCCTGACGATGACAACGTGCCACTTCGCTTCCGCTTTGCATCCAAATTGGGTCCATTTGATGACACGGTTCTTGGTGGTTCAGCAAGTTCACGTGCGGTGGTTGCTGGTTGTGTCGCAGGCATAGCCAGAGGGGTGGCCCCAATAGGTGAACCAGTAGATGGTAAAAGACCTGAGTTCATGAGCATTTGAAGAAGGAGAACAGACGTGATTGAGTTGACATCTATGTTTGGTGCTAGTGCGGAGCCTGAAGCAGGCAAAGGCTGCGCCCTTCGTGCCGGGTGCAAAAAATGTGCTTTGTTTGCCACATTGAACGATGGAATGTTTGGCGGAGTGGCCAATGTAGCCTGACCTTCTTCCTATAAGGTACTAGTTAGGATATATTATTGTTGTTTAGAGGAATTTCAACTTACAAGAGCACGACACCAGTCGAGAATCATTGCTGGCGTGAGTGCGAGTGTTCCCACAGGACCAATATAAGTATATCCTTTGTCATGTTCATTCTTGTAGCGGGATTGAAGTTTGATACGCCAATGGGCAAGACGTGATTCGATATCTGACACCTTGAGCACCTAATTCCAATTTCAGAATAATGCTGTCATGCACCAAACAAATGAATTTGTACCTTGTCATCATCACCATCACTTGTTTCATTGTTGTCATCTGCGGATGCAAAAAGCCTCTCGACATCCTTCATGTCGACAACAATCTTGGTCACAGTGGGACTGCTGGATTGAATCTTCTTCACCATCTCTTTGTAGTCGGCCTCATTGTCAACATCTATGGGATCATTTGTACGCTGGCTAAGCAAGTCATGCGGTGGTGAGTATAATTTATACAGTAGAAAAAAAAAAATTACCCTTTTACCTTTGGTGGTACATACTTGAATGTAAATGGCCTTCTCGCTGTGACATGGCGGTCTTGGCTGTGCTTGTCAAGAATACTCTGTAGGAATTCAAGATAATTCTCATCGTTGAGTCGAAATTCTAGCTCCTTGATTTTGATGGTCTTTTCTTCCTTCGGAAGGACTGATTTGCCCCTGACTGTCTTCTTCTTGATGAGAGAATAAACAATAAGAGAAATAGTGAAGGTGTGTGTTTCAACATCCAAGTCAGGTGGAGGCAATGCCATGGCTGACCACGAGGGCAAAAGATGGGATCACATGGGTTGGTAATGAGTTCGGGGTCCTACCCCAGCAATGACCGAGGCGCGACTTTCACAAAGTCGAGTTCCGCAGAATAATGAAAACGGCTGTAAACACCACAGGAGGGTGGGAAGACGAACCGAATACCTGGTATCATGGAAAGGCTATGCCCCCTCAGAAGACTCATGGGAACCCACTGCCAACCTCTCTCACACTAAAAGATTGATCAAGGAGTATCAACTGCACCATCAAAAAGACTTCCCACGCTCCTAGACACCCACCATGATCTCCATCACAGACCTCTTCACCATTGTTGTTGTTTCATTCCTTGCTCTTCTAGCCTATGTCGCATCCCTGCTCTCCAAGAGAGGGATGGTTCTGCAGATCCAACGGTCCCATACTGGGACCCAAATCACCATTGTCGCCCCCACCTATGCCTCGAACACCATGGGTCAATCTTGGACCTATTCCACCCCAGCAGCCCCCCCCAGGCCAATCCTAATTGGAATGCCACTTGGAACCCCGCTGACGGAGCCGTACCTTTAGACTAAATCTGGATGGATGAAAGAGGCCCCCTACTTATACCCTCTTTTCCTTCCCTGAACCGTTCTCCCCAATCCCCATGCCTTACCTCCCATCTCGAGTCCTCACTTGCAATGTCAACGCCACCTACCCTGATGGTGACCCTCTCCCCGAGTCCATCCCCTGCTTCTTCCACCTCCTCACTCCCAAGCTACAGCTTGAGTTACTGGACCTCCTCTCCCACTCCCCCAACCGACTTGCCCAGCTCAAGCAAGCCACCACCCTTCCCTCCAACCACCCATCCTCCAACAGCTATTGGCCATCCACACCATCCAAAGGGCAGGGCTCTTCATCCAATGGTCCAAGAAGCCCACCACCAATAAGACTGCTGCCATCTCTGCCATTGCTCCCACAGTTCTCGACCTTTACCAGGAACTACCAGAGTTGGGAATCTTCCCCACCCTCAACCACACCTCTTACAACATGCGGAACTCCCTTCTGCATGATTTGTTCGCAGCATTCCCCCTGGAGTGGTTTAGGGAATACATGGGAAGGGTTACAGGAAAACTCACCCTTAGGATCTCGGACCCCCCACCTGCCATATCTCTTGCTGGAACTGCTGGCCAATGTCACAGGAAGAAGAGATCTGGTCAAAGATCAGCTGCTCGGACCTCCGTGGAGGTACCCCTGGCAATGGACCACACCATCTCCATTTCCTCCACCTCCACCCCCTCCCAGTCGGATGATGCCCCCCCTGGACTACCCCCGACCCTGCCTTCCACCGACCCCTCTGTCAACCCACTGGGCGCAACCCCCAACCCCCAACTCCCCCTCTGCCCTTCCCAGTCCTCCCCCCTCTTCCTTACCATCACTTGACTCGATCAGTGATTCCGACTTGGAGGTCGCCCAGGCAGGCTGGGAACTCAGATCAGGAGAATATTTCTCCCCACCGAACCACCTACCCACCACAATTCAACCAGGCAGTCCACCGCCCACTCCGCAGGTACATCACACCCCCCGACGAGTCAATCCCTCCAGACTTGCTCCCCTGGAGAGGGCCCATTGTTACTCCTGCAATGATGACACCCACTTCCGTCCCAACTGCCCCCTGTACACCTGTAAATTCTGTTCCATCAGAGCCCCAGGACACCCCCAATACTCCTGCCCCCACAACCCCTACCAATGCACTCGCTGCAGTCTTAGAGGACACTCTGTGGCGGAATGCGATGATGCTTGGTGGGACGACTGGGACAACAACAACGTCATCTGGAACGAGGGAGACCCCAATGGCTACTGAGTCGGAGCCTCAGTCACAACAAGGGGGTAATGTTATGGGCTGGGCCGAGATCAAGGAGCGATATGCTGAGCTACACTGCACTATTGATCGCACTACTGAAGCATTCATTGCAGCAGGGCTTCTCTCTAGCCTGGACAGGGACATGTACCTGGTGTATCCAATGAGCGAGGCAGACGTGGGAAACCCAACCACAGAGTAGCTGGGTACCTATTTTTCTTTGCACTGCCTTCCTTCCCCCTTTGTTCTCCCGATCTGATCTTATCTGTGCACCACCATACGGACTCAGTAGAAGCGTCACTGCCTTGTGCAGTCCGCAGTATGCCTTCCATCTTATCTCTTCATTTCCACTCACACCACCTCTGGGTGGAGCCCATAGTTAGTACTATCTAGGGAATCGCATGGGTGTGGGTAACACCACGGTTAATAATAAACGGGTACAGAGGGTATGGGTACAGGTCGGAGGAACCATACCTGTGCATACACCATACCCATTTGCTGCGGGTTGGAGGTGTTACACGGGTTGAGTCTGTAGGCTCTGCTGTACCATACTAGTAGATCTCAGAGATCCAATTGTTCAAGAAGTCAACCATTGCCACCACCTCCGACTCCAAGTCAGAACAGAGGTCAATGGCACCACCACAAACTATTTCTCAATGTCACCACATATTGCTCCGACCATGACCAACCATTCTTTCTGCCTCAAAGATTGAGTGAAGAATGCAATGCAGAAGGTAATGTATTGGGCAAAGACCTATCTCCATGGAATAGCTTGTGATTGAGAGGTATAAAACAATGGCAGTCAGCAAGGTAATTGTTATTGGTACTATCTGAGTTCACCATGCCCACCATTAGGCTTAAGCTCCCCCCGAAACCATCAACCCTTGCATCGTCAGCATCACTGCTCTCTCAGACATCCTCGAAGTCTGCTTCATCATCTGTTTTGAATGCTGCAAAGACATTAGTCCACTGTCTGAAGGCTGCAGCATCCAGGTCACTCTCACCCTCAGGCTCTGAGCATCGTTCTGACTCTGGGCATGCTGATACTATTGATCTCACTCGCTCTGTCTTCAAGTCAGGCGATGGTTTGAGCTCAGACCTCAATGCTACCCAGAATGATGAAGGAGACCCTGCTGCATCTGAGTTGGGTATGTGGCCTGATCTCTGATTATAATTCTGGCTGACACCAAATGTAGAGACTCTCAAGAAGACATGGTGCTCACCTATTTACTCCTTCTTTTCCGAGGACATCAAAGTCCAACATCATAATGGCCATCTGTGTCATTTTTTCCTGTGTGCTGCTCGCAAATGCAAGACCTTGTTATCAAGAGTACCACATCTGTTAACGCGATAGCGGTTTACTACTTCGCTGATTACGAGGGCGAGAGCTTGCGCAAAGATCCGAAGGGAGTAGGTAAAGGTGAGAGCGACTAGGACACAAGTATGGCGATTCCTGGCCACGATGACGGTCTCGCTCACTCGAGCGGCGTGAGTAAGTTACGCTTCTGATTGCGTAGATCTAACTAGAGTACATGGGCGCTGATAGTGGCGCTTTTATACGTAACTATGAAGGGGATGGGAAACTACTACCAATGTAAGTAGAATTGGCAGGGGGAGGTGGAGCGTCCAGAAAGGTATCAACTACAAGCTCCATCCGAAGGCGATGCGAGCGGAGATGAAGAGATCAGAAGGAAGACATACTGCGGACTGCGGAAGGCAGTGGACGCTTCTATAGGGTCTGTACGGCGGTGTACAAGATAAGATCAGATCGGGAAACCAACAAAAGAAAGAAAGCGATACGAAGGAAAAAGAGGTATCCAGCTACTCCGTGGTTGGACTTCCCACGTTCGAATCCCCCATCGGATAGACGAGGTATAAGTCCCGGTCTGAGGTGCTAAGAAGTCCCGCCTGTACGAATGCTTCAGTAGCTCGATCGATAGTGCGATGTAACTCAGCGTATCGCCTCTCGATCTCTTCCCAGCCCGTAACATTACCCTCCTGTTGTGACTGAGACTCTGACTCAGTAGCCATCGGGGTCTCCCTCGTTCCAGACGACGTCGTTGTCGTCCCAGTTGTCCCAGCCAAGATCTGTGCATTCCGCCAAAGAGTGTCCTCTAAGACCACAGGTAGCGCATCTATACGGGTTGCGGGGGCAGGAATACTGTGGGTGTCCAGGGGCTCGGACGAGGCAGAACTTGCAGGTGTAGAGGGGGCAGTTGGGACGGAAATGGGTGTCGTCATCACAGGAGTAACAACGGGGCCTCTCCGGGGGAGGAAGTCCGGAGGGATTGACTCTTCGGGGGGTGCGGTGTACCTGCGGAGTGGGCGGCAGACTGCCCGGTCGAATTGTGGCAGGTAGGTGGTTCGGCGTGGAGAAATATTCTCCTGCTCCGAGTTCCCACCCCGCCTGGGCGACCTCCGAGTCGGAATCGCTGATCGAGTCAAGCGATGGTAGGGAAGAGGGGGGAGGACTGGGAAGGGAGGCGGGGGAGTGGGGGGTTGTGCCCAATGGGTCAACAGGGGGGTTGGGGGAAGGCGGGGTTGGGGAAACTGCAGCGGAGGTAGCGTTTGGCTGGGCGGGGGAGGAGGTGGAGGGAACGGTGGAGGCGTGGCCCACTGCCAGGGATACCTCCCGGGGGGCCCTAGGAGTTGGTCTTCTACGAGGTCTCTTCGCCCTGCCACGGTTGCCAGCACTTCCAGCGAGAGATACGGCGGGCGGGGGGTCTGAGATCCTAAGGGCGAGTTGGCCCGTAATCCTTCCCATGTATCCCCGAAACTGTTCCATGGGGAACGCTGCGAACAGATTACGCAGAAGGGTGTTCCACAAGTCGTAGGAGGTACAGTCGAGGGCTGGGAATACCCCAAGTCCCGGTAGTTCCCTGTAAAGGTCGAGAACTGCGGGAGCAATGGCGGAGACGGCAGTGGTCTTATTGGGGGTGGATTTCTTAGACCATTGGAGGAAGAGGGCAGCTCTCCGGGAGGCGTGGATGGCCAATAGTTGTTCGAGGAGGGGGTGGTTGGAGAGGAGGGCTGCGGTTCGCTTGAGCTCTGCCACTCCGTTTGGGGAATGGGAGAGGAGGTCCAAGAACTCGAGCTCGAGCTCGGGGGTGAAGAGGTGGGGGAACCAGGGGATGGACTCGGGGAGAGGGTCACTGTCAGGGTAGGTAGCGGAGAGGTCGCAGGTAAGGACATAGTTGGGGAGGTAAGGCATGGGGGGGAAATGGGGAAGGGATGATGTGGACGGGGTATAAATCCTTTCCCTAGGCTGGTTGCCCAATCAGTCTACAGCTACCGCTCTGTCCGCTGGGTCCCAAGTGGGGTTCCAATTTGGGTTGGACTGGGGCGGGGCGGTTGGGGCAGAGTAGGTCCAGGACTGACCTGTGGCGTTGGAGGCGTAGGACGGGGCGACGATGGTGATTTGGATCCCGGTGTGGGACCTTTGGATCTGGAAGACCATTCCTCTCCTAGAGAGGAGGGACGCGAGGTAGGCAAGGAGGAGGAAAAAGGAAACCACGACGAGAGCAACTAGGTCATAGGGGGAGAACATGGTGGGGTGTTAGGAGCGTGTGAAGTCTTTGGGATGTCGTTGTTGATATTGTTTGAGGGCCCGCTTGGCATGAACAAGGTTGCCGGCGGGTTCCCACGAGTCTTCGGACGGCGCATAGCCTTTCCATGATACCAAGTACTCGGTTCGTCTTCCCATCCCCCTGTGGCGTTTGATGGTTTCCACTTCATATTCGGCTTCCCCATCAACTAATTGGGGTGGTGGGGCGGGGAAACTAGGGCCGTGTTCTCGAGTGGTGACAGCCTGGGATAATTTTGAAGCGTGGAATACATCGTGGATTTTCCAGGTCGCGGGGATTGCTAATCGATAGCTTAAGCGGCTGAGCACCTGGGTTATCTCAAAGGGGCCGACACGTTTGGGTGCTAGTTTTCGGTTCAGGTATTTGACTCGAAGATCCTTGGCTTCGAGCCAGACCTTCGTTCCCACCTTCCATCCCTTGAAACGAGACGCGACCCGTTCTCTCATTTCCTGTTGAGCCTTGTGATGGGCGGCTAAGGCTTCCTTCCTAGCCTCTTCCAGGAGTTTCGCACGAGACTCAAGTGCCGGGAGGAAGGTGACTTTGGACAACGGGGGGTACGCTCTGGGTTCATAGCCCATCATGAGGGAATAGGGGGTTACGTTGGTGGCGGAGTGGGTTGCGGAGTTATGAGAGAACTCGGCCAAAGGGAGCATCGCTGCCCAGTCGTCCGGTTTATTTCCACAGAATATCCTCAGGTAGGTTTCGAGTTCCTGGTTTACCCGTTCCGTCTCCCCGTCGGTTTGAGGGTGGTAGGCAGTGGAGAGCGCCACATTGTAGTGGAGTAGTCTTGCTAGTTCTTTAGCGAAGGCGGATGCGAAAGGAGGGCCTCTGTCCGAAATGCACTTATCATGTAGGCCAAATCTGGGGAAGACGAAACGAAAGAAAAGGTTCGCTACCCCCTCCGCTGTGATCGTTTTGGAGCACGGACAGAAAATGACCCCCTTCGTAAGCCCCTGGTCGACCATGACCAGCACGGAGTCATACCCGTCGGACCGCGGGAGATCAGTGATGAGGTCCACAGAGATCTGTTGGAACGGACGCAGGGCCTGGGATGGGATAGGGGACAGCCCAGGGGTGGTAGGGTGGGTGTTAACCTTCGCCGCCTGGCAAACGGCGCAGCCGGCAACGAAGTTCCGCACATGGGTGGCGAGGCCCGGCCACCAATAGTCCCGGGAGACCCGATGGAGGGTGTGAAAACGGCCCTCGTGGCCGCCGGCGGGGGAGTAATGGAGTTCCCGAAGGAGGTCACCTCGTGCGGCCTCAGGGACGTAGAGGCGCCCCTTAAAATAGAGGGACCCCTCCACGAAGGTCCAGTCCTCACGATGAGAGCGAGGGAGAATCGGGGAGTTCTCTCTCAAAGCTTGGAGAGCGTGGAGTACGAGGGGGTCGGTCGAGGTGGACGACGCGATTTTGTCTGCAATAGCGACGTCGATCATCCGGAGGAAGGCTTCGGGCGGGAGGAACGTGACGTGGCGGTTGTCGTCGGAAGTGTCTACCTCATGTTTCCAGGAAAGGGCATCGGCAGGGCCCATAGCGGTACTGGGGAGTGCTTTCCAAATAAGGTCAAAGTCCTGAAGGAACATCTGCCAGCGTGCCTGGTGACGTGAGAGATCCTGGGGGTGTTTGAAGTAGGTGAGATTGTGGTGGTCCGTGAGAATGGTTACTGGGTGAGTCGTTCCTGTTAGGTAATGGCGCCACTCGTGGAGCGCCAATATGACTGCGAGCATTTCCCGATCGTAGATGTCATAATTCCGCTCCGCTGAGCCGAAGGTTTTCGAAAAGTATGCGCAGGGGTGGAGATCCCCTGCGGCATCCTGCTGCATCAGGACACCCCCTGCAGCGACGAGCGAGGCGTCGGTCATTACCGTAAACGGCTTGGCAGTATCTGGGTAACGAAGGACCGGTGCTTTTAGGAACTCCTGCTTCAGGGCGGCGAAGGCGTTCTGATGCTCATTGGTCCATTCCCAGGGAGTTCCCTTCTTGGTGAGTGAATGGAGCGGTCGTACTATATCCGAGAATCCGGGGATGAACTTCCTGTAGAAATTGCAAAATCCGATGAAGGATCGTACTGCCTTCACGGAGGTGGGGGGTTGCCAGTTCTCGATGGCTGTGAGTTTTACGGGGTCCATGAGGACCGCCCCTTTCCTGACGATCATCCCCAGGTATTCGACCTCTGGGACGTTGAAGCTGCACTTTTCCAGTTTTAGGTATAGTTTGTGTTCCTGGAGTCAAGCTAGCACCTTCTTGGTCCTTTGATCGTGGGTCTCTTGGTCGGCCGAGTGGATGAGGAGGTCGTCCATATAGATTACGAGCCATCCTTCCGCAATGAGGTCGCCGAAGATGCTGTCCATCAGGGCTTGGAACGTAGCGGGAGAATTGCATAGGCCAAAGAACATTATGGTAGGTTCGAAAAGCCCGAAAGGAGTGCTGAATGCCGCCTTCCATCGATCGTTCGGTCTGATCTGGACGTTGTTGTACCCCCACCGGACGTCCATTTTGGTGAAGATCGAAGATTCCTTCAATTTATCGACTAAGTCCGATATGAGTGGTAGGGGGTACGCGTTTTTGACGGTTCCGGAGTTTAGATGACGGTAGTCCTGGCACGGGCGTAGCTTGCCGTCCTTATTTGGAACGAAGAAAAAAGGGGACGCTTGTGGGGATTTCGAGGCAATGATTTTCCCACTCTTCAGGTGTTCGTCTACGAATTCTCTGCATGCCTTCTGTTCTTCAGGATTCAAGGGATAGGCTTTAGCTCGTTTCGGAACGAAATCCGGAGCGAGGTCGATAGCGTGGTCGAATTCCCTCGTCGGGGGAAGTTCCCCTAGTGGTGGATCTTCAAAAACCTTCCTGTAAGTTTCATATTCTTTTGGCAGTACGACCTTGGCTTTGGCCGTATCCACGGCAATCTTGGTTGAGATAGTTGTTCTTCGTGTTGGGTAAGCCCTAGCAGCTTCATGGTCCAGTTTCTTCTTCCACCACCTGGTAATCCGGGCGTCTGGGTCCATTCCTAAGTACCGGATTAGGTATCGTTGAGTTACTGCCTTTGGGGAATCGTGACGTAGTTTCGGGGGTGAGGTAAGCAAGACCTTCCCTGTTGCCCAGTTGATGATCGGATTTTGTTCTCGTAACCAGGGTAACCCGAGGATGACGTCTTCCTTTCTGCAGTTGATGACTAAGAAGGTTTGCTGACATTCCCGATCGCCGATCCGCACTTGGAGGGTGACCGAGAAGCGTATTAACCCGTTCTGGTTAATAGTTCCATCGACGTTACTCGCCTTTACTGGTCTGGTAAGGCGCTTCTTTGGCCATTTCATATGGGCCACGAGCTGGTGATCAATAAAACACCCGGTTGCCCCGCTATCGACGAGGGCCTTCTTTTCAGCGATTTGTCCTGTGGTCCCAGTGTACAGTGAGATGGGAATGTGCATTGACTGGGACTTCTTATCGGTTACAAATACAGGAGCGATTCTGGGAAGCGAAGACGCTGATCCTTCCTTCCCTTTTAAAAACCCTCGTCCAGGGTCAACCTATTTACAGTCGTTTCTTCGTCCGAGGCGTCTTTTTCGTCCGAGTTTTCAGAGGGCTTGGAGTAGCAGATCCGGAGGGTTTCTAGCGCGGCTTTCTCTGAAACTTTGTATTTCCGGGCGAACTGCTGAAGGGGGGTGTCGGCCACCGCCGCTCTAATTTCTTGGCGCGGAGGGTTCCTGTTCCTTTCCTTCCATGGGGCTTTCCCTTTCCTGTGGTTCCTGGCGGAACAGCCTTTCTTCTTACAAATAAAGCACACCCCCTTCGCAAAGCATTCCGCTCGTTCATCCGGAGTTAGGCGAATGGCGTCTACATCCATTGCATCGGGGTCCTTCTTTCGGTGGTTTTCGGAGACCCTAGGCGAGGAAGAGTAATATCCTCCCTTCCTTCGCCAGTCGTGTTTGTACTGGAGGTTCCTGTCGTAGAATACTCCTGCTTTGTCCAGCCATTCCTGGGCTGTCTTAGGTTCTTCATTCACTCCTGCCATTTTCTGAGCTAGATCGAGGGACACCGCTCCTCTTAAGATTCGTTTGATGTCGTCCTGATCGTCCATTTGGGACCTGGCCAAATCTAGTTCAAAGGCCGTTCTGAACTCTCGGAAATCCCCCTTGAAATCGTCCATGGTGATAACGTCCAGGGCGTTTCACGCTTCTTGTTTGATGGAAAGGGGGGAGAAGAGGGCGATGAAGTCCTTTGATACTTTGTCAAATGTGAGGTCCTCTTCCTTCGCTGCGGGGTCTTGGATTCTATCATACCAGCTTTCGGCGAACGCCATTC
>JBBPTU010001080.1:0-14856 GCA_038094295.1 Tylopilus aff. beelii | reverse complement strand
GAAGGTACCTTTATAATGCCATATAAGACATTATATTCCGACAAAAAGATTTTGACGGATTTTGGCCATGGTGTGGATTGCCCACCCATTATAAACCATTATACCTCGCTTGTTTTTTCAGTGATGTCACCGAGAAAACAGTACATTGGGTGACGTGATGTGGCGCTCGGTCCCCGAACACCCGATCGTGACTCTGACCTCGTTCCACGCTGCGCTCGTCCTCCAGGGCAACTTGGGCAAGGCCGAGGCCTTCATCGCGCGACCTTCCTCGGCCCGGCTCTTCCAACCCTACCTCCAATCCTGCCAACCGCACACCCGATGGCGGCGTTTACACTGGGCCGACGCCGATGGAGACGCACCCTTGAGGCGGGGCGGACGAGCAAGTGGAATCTACTCTAGTACGTCTTCCTTCGTCCTTCCAACACCGCATCACCCTCTCCAGGCCAATCCATGTCCTCGGGGACGCCCAAACCCGGGCTGTTACCCCGCTGTGAATGCTCGATGGTGCTCGACCCGGTGACATGCACCTTATTCATCTTCGCCGGTCAACGGGACGACAAGTATGCCTAAGACATCGCGAGCAACGCGGCGACCTAGCCATTTTGCAACTCTAGTACTTCGAGCGGACCGGTCGTGTTTCACGCAACGGGCGGTGATCGATTCCGAGAAACGGGAGATCTACGTGTGCGTCCTATCTCGACGCGTTCCTCTGGTAAATCTGACTGGGGGAACAGGTTCTGCGAACCGACGTGGGCACAACGGTCGTCAGCGTTGATGGTGTTGCGCTCGTCCACCACGAATTGGGCGTATCAATACGCGAATTCGGGAAAGTCGGGCAAGTGGACGCAGATTTTGCCCGGGGTCGTGACCGGTCAAGATGGCAACAAACACGAAAATGGAAGGGCAGGACGGGCGGAGGGGCTTGTCGTGGGCATCACGGTGTATCCATTTTCAACAAGGTGTGTTCCTGATCTCATGTCGTTACTTACGCGTACTTGCACACACAAACTCACCCGGCGGTCGTTCAAGCTCGCTCCTCCACAACTAGCGGCGGCTCTTACTCTCCTTCATCTCGTCTTCACCCAGTACCAGATACAATTCGAGCATCGGACAACGACGTCATTGTATAATAGGGGAACTGGGACGTCCCGAGGCCACTCCTCGCGCGACCCCCATCTGCTTAGCCTCAGAGCAGGGCGAACACTGGATGCGTATGCTATGTTCTTCCACTTGTTTCTCGAATTGGATAGGTACAAATCCTTGTACGTTTGGGTGTACGAACGATAGCTGGCGATTAATCACTGACACTACGCTGTAGAAGAGGAGGCTGATTGAGCAAACATTTGGTGCATGTTGGCGTTCATCATCAGATCTAGGTAGACTCAGTTAGCGGGAGGCGGAGCTAGGGAATCTGACGGGATGGATTGCTTTCTATACTTACTGGGACGGGTCGTCGACTGGGATTTGGACTCTAAAATATCCGTCACGATACCCTAATAGGCATGGAAATCATTCTCAGTACATGATTTAGCCGTGGATCGATCCCAGTACTAAGGACTATGAGTATATTACAGTGAGAAATCCGACACGAACGTGCCATAGTGCTATTGTATATCGACCGTACGAATGCAACCCATCAAGTCCGTCAACGAAACATCCTCACGGATCCGAACCATGATCAAACTATCCGTCGCAACCCGTCGATACAGCGCACGCGACCACGTAGCTAGTAATAGCCCACCAAACTGCTGCCTGAGCCGGACGACGAGCCGCAGAGCGCACACCGTAGGATCGAACTGAGGCTCGCCTTGCGAAAAGTCTCGATCGAGGAGAGGACTGATCCAGGGGTGGATCAAGCTCAGACGACCCATTCCAGACAGGTCTGCCGCAGTTCTGATCTCCACGTCACCAAGCATTGGAGTGGTCGCACAATAGACATGGAGGTCGGATTCCGAATCAGACTCTGAGTGAAGGACGACATTATTGAGTGTGAAAACAAGGCCAGAAAGCTTTAGCCTGCCAGCAATCAATAGCGGCGGTGGAAGATCGTACAGTCGGTTGTATAGGGATGGGGCCGTCGAGAGGTCAAGAGGTGAGGAATGGAGTGCTGCGGTCATGGATTCCATTTCAGCTGGGGAGAGGGGGAGCGGAATGTGCGGGGGAACTATTTCGTTATATACTGCGAGGTCGACAGGGAGGTAGCTGTGGTGACTACCAGAAGTACCAGTCCAAGCGAGGACCGTCACGTCCCCTGAACGTGTCAGGACATGCTCCAGAAGCCTGCCGACTGCCTGGAGACCTTCACCATAGATGACTGGCAGAGCAACGTTGAAGATCCCGAACAACGAATACGCGATATCTTCCTCGCGTGTTGTTTGACGCGTGGATGCCAGGTAGAGCTTCTCTCGAACCATGTCTAGACCAGGTTGAATCGTAGTCAGCTGCCTAGTGGTGAAATGCATCGCCTCCTCCATTTCCGAAAGGACATCGGTGCATTCTTTGTGGTTGAAGTTCTCCAGCCCGAGGTATGGCTTCCAGTCTTCAGTGTAGAACTGGACAACTTCAGATGCAACATATTCTTGGTACGTCCACCCACGCATATTCCAGATGCTCCTCCGCAGACGACCAATCTCCTGCGACGCAGAGAGAACACCAAGAAGGTGGACGATCGTCAGCGCAGATCCACGATACCACTTGAACATTGCCACGACCGATTCCTGCTGCACACCCTTGTCGAGTTGATTGACACAACATGTGTCCATCCAGGCCCACTTGAACTGGAGGGTACACACAAGCTTGCAAAAGCTCTGAAGCTTGCTGAATTTTGGCGAGTGTGGTAACTTGTACACCGACGTATTGACCACTTCCTGGAAAGTTGGCTCTTGTGGTTGCCATCGATGGGAAAACATGACATAGCGGTAGAACTGCTTCACTTCACTGTGGATGCGTGGATTGTCGACGTGAGTTGTCATCGAAGACCTCAACTCGTCGAAGATCTTTAGTTCCTTGAATGCTTCCCCTTGCCGTGTCTTATCATACAGACGACCAGTGTCTGTATCGATCAGCACCGTCGGCATGTTGTGGATTGCCTTATTGATCTCTCTTTGAATCGCCGAAGTGGCGTCGACGTACTGATTCCGAAGTTCTGTCAACAGCTGATCAACCCTTGTAGTGGATTAAATAACGACGGGGTTACTCACTACGAATATCAGAATCCGGAGATTTCTCGATCTTCGAGACCATGACTCGGAAGGCCTCGAATGCTTCGCAATATCGACCCATTCCGTGTAAAGCAGCATGTTTCCCTTTATATCCTTGGTAGGATGATGGGTCAATCTCGGTGACCTGATGCCAACGATTAGCTAAGTATGTTGTACACAGCACGAAGTAATACATACCTCGGTGCTATGCTTAAGGAGAACATTGAAGTTGGCGGGTTCGAGTAAGAGCAGCTCAGAGTAGTACCAGATGGCTTCGTCGTGCTTCTGTGAGTCCCGGGCGATGTCACCCAGTTCCTCTAACTTCTGAACGCAGCGTTTTTGAAAATCTACGAGGTGTATTCGGATTAGTCCAGCTTCCCCTACGGAATTGCCCACCTCGTTCCCACTTCTCGCGCATCTCATTGGTTGCGTCATCGTCTTCTAACTCGTTTCGCATTTGTCGGAAACATTCGATGGCTTCCTTGAGACGATCATCCCGTTCGAGAGTCTCACAAATAGCGCAGTAGATGGCAACCATTGGCTGCTTGGACTAATGTGAAAGAAAAGTTACTCGACATGTCCAAATCATCGTAGGATTCATACCTTTCTTGCCACACTCAATGCATCCTGCAATGAGCCACCACTCAACGCCAAGCTTGCCCATTTCATTAACGTAGGGTTCGGGATAGAAGAACCGATGAACAGCAAGGTTGAGTAAGCCGCGACGGCATCCTCGTGTTTTCCAGTGCGCGATGCTTCATCTCCAACCATTTCAAATCGCTCAATACACCTATCCGTAAATCCTGATGGTAGAGATTAGACACGCCCATTGGACGTTCGACAAGACTCACCAGGAAGCCAGTCAGCAACTAGTTTATCCGTCATCACATACTCTGGGGCAGTGTTCACAATCTCCGACAGACACTCTGCAGCCCGATGTATGCGACCTGTAGCGTACAGGGATTCACATTCATGCACCTGTTCGTGTGCCCAAATGATGCGGCCAAGACGAGCGGCATTCTGTTGGGATTCCGCGAGTTGGACGGCCTGGTCTTGTATGCTTCGTTCCAGAAGCGCAATTTTGTCGACTGATAGACTGGATCAGTAAGATGTAGACAGCACTAGGGATACACGCACCGGATCCCGCTTCTGGTGCAGTATGCAGATCCGACTGTAGTGACCGGATGATCTTTTGTTGCTCCTCTGTTGTATGTTGAATGTTCGCAGCTCTCCGCGGAGTTGTATTGTGGACGTACCCGAATTTGCTTCTAATGACTGGATGGTCTTCTCTTGCTCTTTGGCGGTGTACTTGAATTCAACGAGCTGATTCCGGAGCTCTGCCACCGTGCTTTCAAGGTGTACCATGCGACGACCTAGTAGGTGTCAATAAAAACAGGGTGGGCAGTCAGAGTTAGGATCACCAACGTACTCGAGGCCTCCTCTTGTTTTCGTAGGGCCTCTATGAGGCCGGCCTTCTCTTCATTGGCTTGTTTAGATTTAGCATATTGGACACACAACTCTTCGTTCGTACTTGCGTGTGTTGCTTCCTGTATGTAGAAAGACGGCACACAACGGATAAGAGTCCGCTCGAGGTTTGTAACGCTCCTTGTACAAGGACTTACGTCAATGAAGTAGGACAAGGGCATGTCACGAAGATTCAGAATCGAAATCCTCTTCTTTCCACAGGCGACAAGGTCATAACTTGCTGAAATGACCATGGACCAGTTGCGATGTTCAAGTTCGATGATTGGCCCAATTTGTTCATGTGTCGTTGTATCCCACAGTGAGACTCTCCCATCAGTTGAGGCCGCAATGAATCCGTCGTTGCATGCGAGAGAAATGCATTGAATGCCCTGGGCACTATGGATGTGCCATCTCGAGACCGTTGCCCTGGTGGAGATGTCGATGGTGTGGATATTCCCGTCGTTGGATAGAACAAAGAGTCGCTTTCCATCGGAAGTCCAAGCGACGCCGCTGTTAAAAATAGAGCGGACGTCGATCGGAGTGTTGATGATGGGGGCACTCGGGCCTGAGCTCTCGTAGACCAGCACAGAATTTCCGCGATCGATAGTAGCGATGAGACGTCCGTCAGGTGAAAATTTTGCAGCGACAATCATTCCCTTGTGTTCCCTGAACCACGACTTAAGTATTCGTTCGCCTGTCCTCAGTGACCAGACGCAGATAGTCTTGTCATCGGATCCTGTTACGATTTTATTGCTGTCTGGCGAGATGTCGATGGCACCTAGCCAATCGCTGTGCCCATTGAGTTCGAGGACTTTATCACGGGTCTCCGCGTTCCACACCATCAAATTGCCACTCTTCGTTCCGGCTGCGATCCACCGCCCATCTCTCGACGCTGCAAGGCTCACGACGCCACTCGGCGCAACGATTGATTCTCCCATCTCCCTGCCATCTTCCACTCGCCAGCACCGAATCCTGCCTTCGGCATCGCCACTTATGAAGTGCTTCCCGTCAACGAGAAACGCGACTGGATTGAATTCGGATTGGCCGTCGATGGTAATCTGTTTCGGTCGTTGTTCGCGACAGGACGAGCCAGAGTCAATCTTCCCACTCGACCCTTGGCTTCGTTAGCAACTCGGTGATATCCCTTATTCTATCGCTCACCGTCGCTGCCCCTCGTCGCCTCGCTTTGACCGTCATCACCGGAAGCTCGGTCCCCCCGTTTAGATGACCCTTGTATTTTGCATCAGCATCGTCCAGACCTCAATTGTTGAGAGGCTCACAATACACGTTCCCCCTCTTTGGCACACCCGAGGCCATCGAAACTGGATATCGGTTCGGTGGAAAGGGGGTTGTATGCGCGCACCAGCCACGTGTTTGCTCATCGGATCACTTGTGCCTGGGCGCTTGCATGCCTAGCCTCTGGGGAACCTGGACGCCTCATCACATCCAAGCACTGCAGCTGGCCCTCGAGGAGGCCATCTTCATTGTGCTCTTGCGGGGCATGATACTTGCGCTGGCCCACACTTTGATTTAATTGAAAATTGTGTGGGTTCTCTGTGCCTCCGAAAGGCAGAACGGGGAAAATTGTCGGTTCAGTAGACATAGGATGTGAACGCGTGTATATCTCTTGTTGGCGAGTACTAGTCACTATGTCGCGATGTCGGTCCGACAACCCATTTATTGCGAGAAATTATGTAAATCCAACATCGTACACGAGTAGCGCAGCGTCGATGCACGAGATCGGGCCTGAATAAATTAACTACATCGATACAAAGGAACGGCGGCCGCATAGTATATGCTGCGACGTGGTGTGGGAATCGCAGGGGTCAGTGGTATATGGACGTTAGCGTCCGACTCGGGGCAAAAACCCCTTTGGGTCACGCGAGTGCGAGAGGTCAATGGACTGGGGGCGTTAGGTCGAATCCAAGGAGCGAGGGCAACGCGGCACGTGTTACCACGCCGCAATGAAAACAGTCGACAAGAGAGCCACGACGAAGATCGACGACGTCGAGACGGCCGTGCGCGGCGGGGCGGCGCCCAAACTAACCGGTGATCCGGTTGGCAGCGGACCGCCAGTGCCAATCGGATTCGACCCGGTCGCAGTATTGCCTGATGATCTGATCAGCACTGTCGTCGACCTGTGGGACCCCGTCAACGCACTGTTTAGTCCACTAGCGAGTTGGGCAAACCCGACGGCGGGAGGGTTCGCCTGGAATACGCTGTAGACGTTCTTGAGAAAAGTGTCGCCAACGATCCAACCCGGAACACCGGGACCGCTGCCGATGGTATTCCCAACATCGAAAATACCACCGGCGCACATCTGTGTCCTACCACTCGTACCGACCTCACCGAGGTTCATGTCTGCAGCACTGACGGGCCAGGTGGTACCACCGAAAGAGAGTGAGACAGAAATGGATGTAGTACATGCTGTGGATCCTGTGGGTGACGTGGGACGTCGCAAAGAAGTGGACACGCACGGAACGCGTACATGCCCTGATAGTCATCCGACAATGCGACGGAACCAGGGATGTTCGAGTAAATTTGCTTGGCGATATCGGACGGTGCACCAATGAGAGTGGTACCCGTGTCGATGGCAGCGAGTCCTTTGCTGCTTGGAATAGAGATCGAGTTGCCTTGGACCGTTATAGCTACACAGCAGCAGACGTTGGCGCAAAGGATGATGGATCAGAAAAGAACCCACTTTTAATCTGCTGTAGCCAAAATGAGGGTATGGTTCCATTGGGCATGTTAATAAATTCAATGTTTCCAGAGTATAAACTGGTATTGGTTCCTCCAAAGGTAAATGTTCCGCCGGGGGCTTGGTCGATTTGGTCCTGGTTGATGTAGCGTGCGATGTAAAAACTAAATACAGGAGAAGACATCTGGTTTTGGTCGAGTAAGGTCTCCCAAAAGGGCGTTACGTTGAGGGAAGCGAGGGGCGAAAACCCGAGTCCCATGATGCCGGATATATCGTTCTGGAGTAGTTCGGACGATGTTTTTGTGACAGATACTAGAGAGTGTGATGAAGAGAGGCCTGATGACGGGGGAAAAAGAACGCACGAAATTGCTGGTTCATAGAAAAGCCTGAGAAGGAGACGGCATCCTGAGAGACGGTACCGCGAACTTGACCGGACCCATAAGCAAGGACGAGAGAGGACGAGCTGCTCTTGAACGACGAAGACTTTGACGGGTTAAAAGCCGGAACGCCGGTGCAGGAAAGACATTGGTTGGTGGCGACCCACAGATCAGACGAACCTAGAATTGGATGAGAGAAGACTGGAGGATAGACCTAAAGACGGCTTGCCAGTATCGAGGATCATGTTGAACGACTGTGCGCTGTCGGCACATGGGCATAGCAATACGGAAAAAGCGAAAACGATACGTACGGGGTTCCAATGTCGACGACGGCGGAATAGCTGCCATCGTTTCCCTGCAAGATCCGATATGAGCATGCCATACCACGGCATCGAAAAGCCTACCTCGTCGGTGATCTCGAGTGTCGAAGTTCGCTTTTGGATCGCCGGTTCGAAGCCATACTTGTGCCGGATCGCGTTCATGATGTGCGGTAGCCTGGCGATGCGCTGCTGCGGCGTGGCAGCGCGCTGGACGATGGGGACATGGAGCGGACCTGTATACGCTGCCAGAGCGCAGGGGAGGAGGAGGAAAAGGAAAAGCATGACAAGGGAGTGGACTGCGCCAAGTGTGGACTGCGCATTTGCTAGCGGCTCTTTGCAGGGATAAGGGGCAGTGTCTGGGGTCCGACTCTCTCTTATGAAATGCTAGAGCATCGCGCTGCCCCCCGTTCATCGCATCTACTTTTGGCCATGCCTGCCTAGACGATTAGATCATTCTCAGCGGGGAGGAGAAAAGGAAACGCATCGAAGCCCGGATAGCTTGTATGGGCTTTTGTTCCCTCCCCTGACACCAGTACCCTAGTAGAACGTGCTTTCGACAAAGATCCGTCGCTATACTTGCTTACTCTCCCATGGCAGATGATTGAAAACGATTACCCAATACCCTCCTACATGGCAGACGTGTTCGAGAAACCAGATGGGTGGGTAGAGACTCCACAAGCTGTCATCTTGCTCCTCCCGCACGACAAGCAACTTTCACGCGTCTATGCCATCGACTGTGAGATGGTATGCCCCCCACATAGAACGATCATGGTCCGCGTGCGCTAACGACCACTGCCGGCAGAAAACAAGGTGTACTTACAGCAATAGGGTGCGTCGTCGCTCGATACAGTCCCAGAAAAGTACGTAGTTGCCTTGTCACCATGTTCCAGGCCCTGCATGCCAGACTGAGGACAACGTAGTCTAAGAGACACTTAAGATCACGGATGTGAACAGAGAAAAGGTCACGGCGCGGGCCTCGGTGGCGTTCCTCGGGACTGTGTTGCTCTGGTGAGTACTGATGCGTAGCGTGCTTGTGGTCATCGTCTGACCTGTGCTCTCTGGTTGGAGCATATGGACAGAAGTTTCACATTTCGGTTTGGTATGTCGTAATTGCGAGCATTACAGTGCCCTCCAACGTGTAGCGTGTGCGAGCCCATCGCAGCGAGGCGATTTCCAGATCCAGCCTATCCTACGTCATACACGGTATCGCGAAATGACACCTCCACTATTCTCATCGACTCAGTCCGGTTCGGACACCAGAGCGCTACGTTACTGTACACGGCGCTTGTCCTTCAATGGAACTAGGACGAAAGGTTCCTCAAGCGTTTCCTCGGGGCGTTAGAAGCGAGCCGATTGTCTTCGAGGTTTCTGACGCCAAACTCTGGTTTGACACTTTTTGGCTTCGCGAACCTCCTGATGTGCGAGCAGCGCACCCTGAGAGTCGTGTCCCAGGAGTATTACCGACGGGTGGTCGGGATGTTTAGTTATGGCTTCTCGACACAATTACCCACTAGTACGACATCCATCTCGTATCGATCAACCGAAACACCATCCTCAGACGAGAGAGGTTCTTTTTTTTTTGCATTGGGAACAAGCGTAACTCCTAGAAAGTGCCAATTTACAGTGGTGGTAGTCATGTTACGAGATCCAACCATCTTGGTACATCAACAGTACGAACTTTGCATGCCATCAAATCCGTCAACGAAACCTCGCGGATCCGAACCATGATCAGACAGTCCGTCGCGACACGCTGGTACAGCGCGCGCGACCACGTAGCCAGCAATAGCCCACCAATCGGTTGCCTAAGCCGGAGGAGGAGCCGTAGAGCGCACACCGTAGGATCGAACTGAGGCTCGCCTTGCGAAAAATCTCGATCGAGAAGAGGACTGACCCAGGGGTGGATCAACGTCAAACGACGCATCCCAGACAAGTCTGCCGCAGTTCTGATCTCCGCATCCCCAAGCATCGGCGTGGTCGCACGAAGACAGAGAGGTCGGACTCGGGATCTGGCTCTGGGTGAAGGACGGAGTCCAGGAATAAGGGCTACTACTTGTAGTGCTAACCCCGAAACCAGGTTAGCACGGCCGAACGCATCTATTACAGCGCTATGCAGTGGCGGCTAAGATTCTCCACGTCAAAGAGGTCATCTCGACTTCGGCATCTTCAAGCGCGCGGCAGTCGTTGCGTTGCATGCATCCAGTTCGGCTCCACATAGGAAAGCTCAATGGCTATGGAAGTGATAGCAGAGAGGTGAAGTCGACTGGAAACTTTGAGTGACCTGAGGATTGCACTAGACTATTACGTTGTACACGTAGCCTACACAGCTGTTGAAATATCCGCTCGAACTGCAAGTTGATCAGTGAGGAGTGTCCCGATAGGCAGGTAGTGCAGAGCACTTACGCAACACATACCACGGAAGACGGTCAGTCTTCGAAGGAGATCATTGCTGGGATCCTATTGGGGAAGTAAGAGAACACACTGGATAACCCAAATCGCATAAACTCACCGTCGTTCGCCCGTCTGTAAAGTTGATCGCGTTGGAAACTGCGAGCAGTAAAAGTAAATAACTCACCCTCGTGGTCCAACATAACTCTGCCCGAAGATCCGTTCCCCCAAATAACACGATCACGTCATAATCGAGCTGGTAATACACATCCCCAGATTCGTCCTTCCTCATATCCAGGTCCTTCACGGCCTCGCTTAGATCAACATGGATAACACAAAGTACAGAGAAAGATGCTGAATGTTCCGAATCAGATCGAGGTAGTGATGGGCAGAGAAATAGGCTCACCTTCATCTTCATCTAGCCATCTGGGTTCAGACCGACTGCCTTGGTAGCACAAGATATGGATGGTTTGCACACCAAAATCCGCTGGATCACTTCGGACGAGCGAGAACGCATCTCGAAATGCCATCTCCTCTTGAGCATCCGTCTCCTTGAAAAAAAAAATAGTATATTGGCAGTACACAGGTTACTGAGGGAAAGAAGGCATACCACACGAAGCTTTGCTTCAAAGCACCCTGGAACATAATGTTTACCAGCTGAATCGACTTCCCACTTTTCCTTTCTGCGAATATGTTCCTCATCGTTCATGTCCACGGGCAGTGAACAGGCTACACCATATTGGACGAAGGAGCGCAATTCCCTAGGGATGCTCGCCATCAGATTTGTCTGTTCATTGTCAAGTCCCTCCAATGGCGCAGCTTCGATGGTGCTCTGGGATATTGCAAGTTGGTTGCGAAGGTCTCGCACAGTCTTCTCGAGATTTTCGATACGCGCGCCTGACAGAATCGGTCACGTAAACGTCAGTGTCGGGTATGACGAACATACTTGAACTTGCTTCTCGCATGCGAAGATCCGATCGCAGTGACTCAATAGTCTCGTCTTGCTCAACACCATGGCGCTGAGACCTGGCGAGTTCTTCGCGGAGTTGCTCGTTTGCTTGCTCAAGCCGTACGATTTGATCATCTAGTAGTGGACGTGGGTAAGGTGAAGCGATGGCAATAGAAAATCGGTGAGGGTAACATTTGCAAGGTTTGTGTTTGACGTACTGAAGGCCTCCTGTATGCCGGGGGGTCGGACAAGGTAGGATGGGGCTAGCCTATCGCAAAGATTGAGAAGGGTGATATTCCGACTCGCACCGTCACAGACCGCAAGGTCAAAATTGTGCGATACCGCTAGAGAGATGATGGTATGAGTGTGCTCGAGGACGTCGGTTCCGATTTGCTTGTGCGTCGAAGTGTCCCAAAGTGAAACGGTTGAATCTGCAGAGGTCACGATGAAGGTTCCATTGCTCGCAAGAGCGATGCATGTTGCTTCCTGATTGCTATGGGTGGCCCATTTTGAAAGTATGGCACCAGTGGACGCATCGAGAGCGTAGACGTCGCCGTCGCGGCCTATGATGAAAAGTCGCTCGCTATCGCGCCCCCAAGCAAGGGAATTATTTTGGTCTGAGTTGGTTTCGACTGCGGCCTCGAAGAGGGCTCGGAGGCGGGGTTTGGTGCCGTAGGCTCGAACGGAGCCACCCAACCACGTGGCAGTTGCGATGAGACGTCCATCGGGTGAAAATTTGACAGCGGCCACTTCTTCGTCGTGTCTGAGCGGCCCGAGTAGCCGCTCACCTGTTCTGCGTGACCAGACGCAGACAGTCCAGTCACTCGACCCCGTCGCAACTTTCGACCCGTCTAGCGAGATGTCCACCGCATACACCAAGCCGCTGTGTCCGTGCCACTCTCTCACCTTCTTGTCTACCTTCTCATCCCATACCTGCACAACGCCTCCGTACGTCCCGGTCACGATCCACCGGCCATCCGAGGATACTGCCATGCTGCGAACATCACGCTCCCTATTCATGACTGTCTCCACCTCGCTGCCATCATCTGTCCGCCAATGTCGGACGACCCCGCTAATGTCGCAGCTCATGACATGTCCCCCGTCAGACCCTTCAGTCAGAATCATCACAAAACTGGGTCTACCCGATTGTACATTTCCTCATGTTTCTGGGTCTGGCCTATCATAGGCCGATGTTTGAAAACCTCACACTTCTGGTACCAGCCTATACACACTTTAGGTACCTGAATTGTATTGAAAAGTGGGCCCCAAATAGGGCCAGGCCCAGATGTGTGATACATGTAATTGGTACAGGCCTATCAACCAGTATTTAGGTGGAATGTTTGTGCCCCAAACAATTATGTAAGCTTCCAAATGGGGTAATACTATGATATAAGGATATTATTAGAATATAAATTTAATAGTCACCACAAATACAGTATAAAAATCTGATGACATAATGATGACATAAGCAACTTAAAAAGGAATATTAATGTTATTTATAGTCTTTTGACAACTTATGTGAAACAATATATTATGTAATATTATGAGCCCAATGTCTGGAATAGGCCTATACCACTTTTATGGATCACATATCTGGTTTAGGCCTATCATTCATATGTACAATTTCTATGATAGGCCTACACCACTTTTATGGATCACATATCTGGTACAGGCCCATCATTCATATGTATTTTTCCTAGGATAGGCCTATACCACTTTTATGGATCACATATCTGGTACAGGCCTATCATTCATATGTACAATTTCTATGATAGGCCTACACCACTTTTATGAATCACATATCTGATACAGGCCTATCATTCATATGTATTTTTCCTAGGATAGGCCTATACCACTTTTATGGACCACATATCTGGTTTAGGCCTATCATTCATATGTACAATTTCTATGATAGGCCTACACCACTTTTATGGATCACATATCTGGTGCAGGCCTATCATTCATATGTATTTTTTTCTAGGATAGGCCTATACCACTTTTATGGCTCACATATCTGATACAGGCCTGTCATTCATATGTGCAATTTCTAGGATAGGCCTACACCACTTTTGTGATATATTTGATCATATATCTGGTATGTATGAGTGACAACTATAATATATCTAGCAAAAAGTATAGTAAAAGTGTAGCATGCTCATTGAATGTAAATAGTCCTCCTAAGAATTATAATTAGTCATATCTTATACCAATGGTCCATTAATGGATCCACATCTGCTTCATACATAATTACATAAATGTACCTTGGTGTGTCATGGACCCTGAAACTTTGTCCCTGAGTAAAATTAATTACATGTCAGATCTTACATTAATAAGTGATGTCATATAATATATCTGCTTTTGATACTTATGTAACATTACTAAAAGCGCCACTACTTCCATCAATTATCCAAATTGGGTCACTACTGAAATGGGCATTCCTCTGAATATGTTTTTTGCTTCATTATACATTGTCCCTTGACTTTGAACATGCATAGCATGTCTGGATGACTTATATACACTCAACACTGTAATTAGAAGCATTAAAATGAACCAATAGCAGTACACACAATAGACTATTTGAAAATAGAGGAAAAAGTAAAAAAACATGTCCGCTTTTTTGACAAATTGAAGTTATCAAAAAGATAAATACACTCCCTAGAGGACATCATATGTATTTGCACTGTGGATGCACCTTGTAGCATGGGAACAATATGCTGTGATGCTATTGTCATGTCATCCCCTCATCCTAAACTTTACTATAGTGCTCTATCTATTATCATTGGAACATTTCCATGCTGCATGCATGATTTAGATATCCAACAGCTGCATTCCACCACCTCTTTCATGTATCAAGACCCTTGTAACAGCTACTAGGTTGTATTTCATACATTTCACATTACAGTGAATTATAGCACAAATGGTGGATATATCAGATATCTAATGTTATGGACCTCTTGTTGGTCTATTCAACAATACCTCATTTCATTTCTGGCATTGATAAACAAATGTGGAAGCTTGTACAAGCAGAAAAACATACAGGGGTCGTGGGAAAAATCTCGCACTGATAGGGGCCATGTTGCAACATATCAAAAATACCCATCACTGAAGATCTTATGTTCTGATAAAACTAAAAATGGATGCAATGACATTCTTATCATATATTCTCTCTGTTTGTGCCATTTGATTGTCTAGATCTGCTTTAAATTATGTATATTTCAAAAAGTCATCAAACTGAAAGCAAATGTGCTATAGATCTATGATACATACTATACTCAAATAATAGCAACTCCAAGAACAATTTCGCATTTCTAACCTTATAACATTGCTGTGATTACTGGATATTTGGCCTGTAGATGCAGGATTGAACTTAAAATCATTCAAGAATATTTTAACATCCTTGAGAACTGCATATATTGTATAAAGATATGTTTTAGACTAAAGCTCCTATCAGTGCGAGATTTTT